>JADBJO010011199.1:65000-66528 GCA_016801955.1 Conus betulinus
ATCAGATAGATAGGTAGATATGGTCTTTAGTGTGTCTTGGTGTGGGGTGGGTGTGTGTGTGTGTGTTGTGTGTGTGGATGTGTGTGTGTGTGTGTGGTGTGCGCGTGGCGGGGGCGAGAGTGGTGCATGCGAGCAGTGCGTGCGAGGGGCGTGCGTGAGTGAGTGCGTGCGTGGTTGGCGTGCGTAGAGTGGTTTTGATCGGCCTCCGGGGACGCCCAGGCGAATAATGAAGAGAGTGCCGGGGTAGGGGAAGGGACGCGTACGTCGGTCGCACCCCCCCCCCCCACACCCCCCCCCCAAAAAAAAAAAAAAAGGAGGAAAAAAAGAAAAAAAAAAAAAATTACGTGACCAAAGGACTTCACAAGACAAAACACGACGTCGTTTCGCCTCCTGAAGTCTCTTTTATGACCCAAGAGATAACAACATCAGATCTGAGAATGTTGAAAGAGCAATCACTTAGCTTCATACGATTCGGGTTTGCACAGTGCCGTAGATAAACTGTTCAAGACGTCAATATTGAAAAAACTCCAGAGTGAACAAATTTCGTTGTTTGCGAAGTAGTGTCGATGGTTTGAAAAAACACATTGTGAAATACGTCAAATGTAAATGAAACTTTTGGTCGTTTTAGAATGTAGAGAACCAAAACCCTTCCCTTTTGGTTATATGTTGAATTGACATTTCAGGCGTTTGTGTTTCTCCAGTAAATGTATACTTCATTATTAGCCTACCTGCCAGCCTGCAGTGATCAAAGAGCACATTGGTTTGAGACTTCATGATGTAGTTGCACGCCGCAGCCACTTTTCCCTCTCCTTCTCCTCTCTCTCTCTCTCTTATCTCTCCTCTCTCTCTCTCTCTCTCTCCTCTAGCTCTAAAAACACACCACACACACACACACCATGCAATGGTGGATTGAGGTCAACAGACAATATGTGGCCCATCAAAATTGGACCACAATATGTCCACAGATCTCTCCTATCTCTGCTCTCCTCTCTATCTCTCTCTACTATTCTCTCTCTCTAACCAAACGCAGACAGAGCGAAGTGCGGCAGACCCAGCAGAACAAGCAGCCAGAGGGAAACCTGAGACAAACACCACGAGGACCGGGAAATTCCCAGAGGCACAAAGTTCCACGATCAGTGTTGAGGGTGGTTTATGAACACACCGAAGTCTTCGAGAGGAAAGACGCACTCCCCTCTACTTACTTTCAGCCCCCCACCCCCCCAACCTCCGACCCCGCCCTCCCACTTATGAAAACCATGAGAAAAACTGCGGCCCCACTAATTGGCACTTGAATCAGTTGTAGTCATCCGGAACACTGAACTTTTCAAAGTGGCAAATCTATGTTCATAACCCAACGGTTCGTGGAGCCGCCAGAAGTTGGGTTACCGTGCGCCGGTGTAATAGCTTCGGTGGTACAGGGTATTGCGTCGCTGCCTGTGTGTGAACCAGGATGATTTTATTCTTTTTTAAAAAATCACCAAACACACACTTTCATCCCACCTCACAGGGTAATTGTAGTGCTAGGTTG
>JADBJO010011200.1:0-52500 GCA_016801955.1 Conus betulinus
AGCCAACGGGGGCTGTTCGAATGTGTCGCGCGTTCCATATGATACGTCGAGGGAGTTCCATGGTGTTCTTCACTTTCGCAGTCAGGATCATCAGAGTGTCGTATTTTTACCCTGTTATCCCCTGTGCGCCCGCTCACTCTGCCAGTGAGTGTTCCATCGCACAATTCTCGCCACCGCGCTCGTGTGAACCTGGTTCATTTTTTTCTTTTTTTTCTCTTCACTCTCTTCCGTGCAGTCTCGCCCTCTGCAACTGAAAATGCAAGTTCACCTCGTCTCGTGAGCTTGTCTTCAGCAGTAGGACGATCCTTCTGTTTTTCTCCTCTCTTCTATTTCCTTATACAACTCACCAGCCATCCATACGTACGGTCTCTTCCCGAACGACGCTCCTGTTTTCATGCCTGCCTCTTCCACAAGTGTAATACATTGTATTTTCACTGACGATCTCTGTCCTCACATCCTCCAACGTATCTTTGGTTTTCTCCTATTTATCTTTCCTTCCTCCACCTTCTGAGTTGCCTCTTGCCGTTGTCTCACGCCTTCTCTTCTCAATTCCTATCTTCTTGAAAACGAGGGAGGACAAAAGAAGTGAACAGGAAAACGAGGGGCCATAATCGAAGCTCCTCGATATGGGGATGGAGTGACAGTGGGTGGGCGATGATGAAGGTCGGGTAGAGGTGGCCCGCGAAGGGACGGGCGATCAGGAGGGGACTGTGTCAACGCTGTGATGACTGAACAGGGAGGAAGTGTCACAGGTGGCTGAGTACCACCCGCTGAGAAGGTGTAAACAACTTGGGGTAGAGGGACCAGTGGTACAAAACCCGAGTTGGTGCGGCCGTCCCACAAGGTGTGGCCATGCCTGGTAGCACACCCATCGCCACACGAGATCGGGTCATTCTGCGTCCTCCCCTTCTGTCCATTTTGAATCAATGTCCAAATAAGTTCAAACAACGCTGAAGGATCTCACAGCTAAGGATAGCAGACCCACTACAGCCACAAAACGACAAAGTGAAAAGTGCCCTTCCCTGGGGCACGAAAAGTAAGCACGGACAAACAAATACGACACCCGAGTATAAAATCAATGTGCACCCAACAGCACAGAGCGAAAAGAGATCAAAGAGATCAAAGGCGAAACCAAGTGCCTCTTTGCCAGGTATAGTTACGACACTGAAGTGGTGAACACCACAACCTAAGTACCACCAGTAAATCGACACACCACCCACGACCCCAAATGTGGGTGTGTGTTCAAAGATAAACGCAACTGATCGAAAGTACCAAACTTCTAACACCGTAAGTGAAAATGATATAATCGAATAATCGATCAACTATATCCAACCGACATCTAAAAAAAAAAAAACGCGAAAACTCTCAAAGTTATCCAAGTCAGGCCACGATCTCGCCTGCCAAACCACAATGAATAAAACTGCTATCTACAGGTGAAAACAACTTCCTTCAAACACTCAAAGTGGGCCAACCAGCCTGACTGGAAATCACCGCTCTATACCTTTACTGACAGCTGGCATGCAAGAAGGGAAGTAAAGCAATTAATTTTTTTTTTTACTAAAATACAAAAAGAAAACGCGACAAAAACTCACTCCCGAAAGTGTCGGAAGCACAATCTTAAACTTGGGCTTGACAGACGAACTGTCCACTGATAAACCGAGAATTGCCACGAACTGACAATATGATTCGCTATCAGTGAAGGACTAACATTACACAAACGACGGCGACAGAAACAAAAAACGAACCGCTAGTCGGGTCAATAACCTCACGACCTTACATCTGTTCGCCAAACAGCAGCACGCGTGCCACACCGATGAGGAGCGGAAAAGATGCAGCGACCTGTCACTAAACCCGAAAAATACGTGCAGAGAAGAGACGAATGCGGAGGCGGTAGGCGACTGGGTCAAACAAGGTCTCCACTTTACCTGGGGTGCCGGTAGGAGTGACGGTGGGGAGGGGGAAAAGCTAATGCAACAGAGGCACAGTGGAAAAAACACCTTTAACCTAATTTGTGTTTCTATCCATACACACCACTGACAGCTTTATTCCTCCCGAAAAGACTTTAAAAAAAAAAAAGAAGAGGATACTCCCTTTTACCAAAGATCACAAAAAAGTACGAAGATTTTTTTTTTTTTTAAATAAGCATAAGAGGATCCTTACACAGGGCCAAACCACTAACACCAGAGAGCAAGAGGACTAGCTACTATGGCAGGAGGCAGGTCGACCTACCTATACTCACCTCACTACTCTCAGCAACTCGGGTACTGCCAAACAACCGCAAACCTAAGTCAGCACAAATACTGACATCGTCGACTCTGCACAAAGAAAACGATTTCCCCCACCAACTATCTCCACCCAACTCTAGTCATGCACTAGATAAAACCAGGAGGCCGCACGGAAGACAGAAGGCGGAAACTAGCGGAGTAGTACGAAACACTATACTACAACACGGAAACGGACGGACACAGAACGGGAGTGCCGGCGACCGCGACGAAAAAACACGGGTCTCCCCCCCCAACAGTCCCAACTGGTCCGCCCCTGGGGACCCCCTTACACTCTAGGGCCCCACCCAGCCACCCACCCACTACAAACTAAGGGACCGGACGAACGAACACACAACACAACACAATTCCAGAGCGCCCCGGACACAAAGCGAGAGCTGGGTGCCGCCAATATCCTGCCAAGTGTCGAATTACATCCCTAGGTACCCCGCATCTCCACCAAGATGTCAAGGTTAAGGACCTTGTAAGGGAGGGAAAGACAAAGGGGAAAATTCGACACTGGCAATAACTGATAGCAAACACCCAAACACTCACTCAACCAGACCACCCAAGGATTTACAAAGACAATAACAGTTTATTAATTATAAATCGACAATACTCATTCATTCCATATGGGGAGAGAGGCCTAACCAAAGAAGACTGAAGACAGAGGGGAGACCAAGTGAGAATAGAATGGTAAAGAAGAGGGGAAAAGAACCTATCAGTTCTAAGTTACCTATGGAACAAAATAACCCAAAAGCCCAAGAAAAGCAAAAACCTCCTTCCCCCGGGACTCCCACTACCAGCCAACTAATTAAAGAATTTCATAATGAAAGAAGAACGATAGAGGAGAGACAGACTAAATCAGATTCAAGACAGGTCAAAAAACCTTCACACCACCAAAGCAATCACGACCATTTCCACTCAGTCACTCCAAAAACAGCCAGACTTCACCATTTCCTCGTCAACCATGCCAGCCTGCATGTAATTCACTCCTATTTCAGTCCCACGTCCACGGCAACACAACACAAGCACGAATACACTTAGACATCACCCAAGTCCGAGTTCCTGCGACGCACGGTCAGCTCTAAATTGTCCCACATCCAGGGCCACATGGATCAGCCAGAACAGCAGCGTTGAAGAAGACCTGGTCCCACGTCGTCAGTTCCAGAAGATGGGAGGGGTGGACGTGACAGACCTCCAGGGGTGTCCAGAGGTGGATCCGGCCTTCTGAGACAAAACAGGGTCAACGCCCCAAACGGCGGGTGAAAGGGGGAGATGAAGAGGTAGATATGCTGGTCAGCTCCTGGCCCAGCGAAGAACCCAGGGCTGTTCAGCCGTTCCCCACCAAGGGAAACCGGTCTGGGGCGACCAAAGGGAAGATGTGCCAGTGGTTGGGAATAGAGATTCCCCCCAAAACACAGCGCTTTCCTCCAACCCAAAAAAGGTTAAGGACCAGCCGCTGATCTGCACCGAAGCAGACAAAAATGACCCCACTGCACTGGGACAGCGATCCCACTCGATTCAACGTTGAAATCAGAGTGCCACTTCACTCTCTTGCCTCCTTCCTCGAACCCTGAACCTGTGAACACTACCTCTCCGCCAGAGTTAAATTGTACTGACACACAAACATAACGAAAAACACGTGCAGGCAGCACAAAACCGCTCAGCCACACTCCTGTCACCCAATACAAGAAGTGGAAAAGAAAAATGCAGTGGGGGATGCAGGAAAAAAAAAAAAAAAAATAATACACGGACAGCACGCCAAGCCCTTCCACTGACAGCCAAATGGTGACAGTCTCGTGTGAAACCAGCAGACACTGCTAAGGGTGGTTTCACACTGCTAAAGCAAGGGTGAGTAGGCTGGCGACCGTCCGTGACAGACACTAACAGAAGAACAGAAAAGAGAGGGGTTAGATGGCTGTTAAATGATATGGTTGTAATTGAAACAATAATACTGATAACGATGATGATGATGATGATGATGATGATGATGATGATAACGATGATGAGGATGAGGATAATGATGATGAGGATAATGATGATGATGATGATGATGATGATGATGATGATGATGATGATAAGAAAAAGGAGGAGGAAGAGGAAAAAAAATTGAAGAAGGAAGAGGACGACGATGCATATAATGGGAAAGACAATACGACCAGAATATAAGACATATATGAATAGACCATGATCATTATTACAAAAATAAGGGAAATGGCCTAGATAGTACGTTTGCATCTGAGAAATGTACCAATGCTAGAAGCCTAGAAAATACAAAACGGAATGAAGCTGACCATATAGTGCATGTGATGAAAGTGCTGGTGTTGATAATGATGCCATTGATAATGGTAATAATGACTGTAGTAATAGTTACCATAATAATACAACAGTGACAATAGCAATAAATGGTAATGATACAAATGCTAACGATACTAATACTGATTATTATAATAATGATAGAAATGATAATGATGCCAATTCTAATAATGCCAATGCTAATAATAACCAATAATGTAGATAATGATATGATAAATGATGATAACAATAACAACAACAATAATGCTAATAATTCTAACAACAACAACAAACAATGCTAAGAAGAAGAAGAAGAAGAACAGCAACAACAGCAATAACAACAATAACAACACAACAACAATAATAACAATAGGAAGAAGAAGAAGAAGAAGAAGAAGAAGAAGACTAAAAAAGTAGAAATAAAAAAGTAATAATGATGACGACGATGAAAAATAATATATAATAATAATTATTATTATTAATTATTATATTCAAAATATATAATAATATTCATAACAATAATGACGATAACAAACAACAATGCGAATGATCATAAAAAGCAGCAACAGATGAATTTTGTTTTGAGATGATCTCCATACATTGTTGAGATGTGTCTCCATTGTAACTGCTCATCTACCATTGCACCTACAACACGATGCTCATCTCTGGTTAATTGAAACAGCTTCCATTCAAATGAAGAGTCCGGCAGCCAGACAGTTTCTCTACACTCACCAGCCCAGTTTGGTCAGATCGTTCAGAATCCTGGAGTGGTGGCGGTGGCCAGCTTGCCCGATGTGTTCGACGCCTCACGAACTGTCCACGCTCTCGATTAGTTCAATTCTTTATCGGCAGTCCGCCATGTCTAAACAAAAATTACCCTTCGGACAAAATGAACTGTAGGGACAAAGCTAAAGTCATCACCGTCCTGGTTGGTTCACATGGGTATATGGAGAAATGGGGCTGCCACAGGGGATCCTGCCACTGACCAACACAGAACAGAGAATCCCAACACTGACAGAACGAAAGAATCCTGTCACTGACCGACAGAGACAGAACACTGACCAACACTGGGGGGGGGGGACAGAACAAAGAATCCTGTCACTGACAACACAGACAGAAACAAGAATCCTGTCACTGACCAAAACAGACAGAACAAAGAATCCTGTCACTACACCAACACAGACAGAACACTGACCAACACAGACAGAACCCAAAAAAAAAATCCTGTCACTGACCAACACAGACAGAACAAAGAATCCAGTCACTGACCAACACAGACAGAACAAAGAACCCTGTCACTGACCAACACAGACAGAACAAAGAACCCTGTCACTGACCAACACAGACAGAACAAAGAACCCTGTCACTGACCAGCACAGACAGAACAAGACAGTAGCCTCCGTAGCGCCCATTTCTGTCTTATCCAGGGGCAGGCTATCGCTATCTGCTTCTGTGCGAATTTCTTCGAAGGCTGGCGAATCCTTATTCGGGGACTGTGCGAATCCTATCTACTTCTGTGCGAAGGCCGATCCTTCTACTTCTGTGCGAGGTCCTTCTCCGGGGACTGTCGAGGCTATCTACTTCTGTGCGAGTCCTTCTCCGGGGACTGTCGAAGGGCTATCTACTCTGTGCGAATCCTTCTCCGGGGACTGTCGAAGGCTATCTACTTCTGTGCGAGTCCTTCTCCGGGGACTGTCGAAGGCTATCTACTTGTAGGATCTACTCCCCTACCCTGTCACTGCCCTCTTAAGACTCCCTTGTCTTCTTCCGCCCTCTCACACCCTCTTGCCGCCCTCCAAACACAGACTCACATCCCACACACACAGTACCACTCTCTCACATCTACCCACTATCCTCTCGTTCACCCCCACACCCACACCACCCCCCACCCCCCCAACACCCAAATACCACACACAAACACCCCCCCCCCAAACCCACCACCACATCACGACGCGCACCCTGACACGCCCCCCCCCACCGTCCCCATAGCCCCGCCAGTCCCCCCCCCCCAGACCGCCCCCCCCCCCCCACCCCCACACCCACCACCAACCCTCACGTTGGACCCCCCCACCACGAGCAGTCCTCCCCCACCCCCCCCTACCGACTCCATCTCAAACCAACTGAGCTCCCGAGCATACCTCAGGCCCTACGACACCCCCCCACTCCCCCTCTCATTGCCCAGCACCCGCAGAGACTACCTCTCAACCCAGCCGCACATGTCCCACACATCTGAACAACTGCATTTTTCGACACTCCGCCTGCTGGTAGACAAAACCAGCAAACAAAACTCGCCCTACCCCCAACCCTACCCCCTCACCCGCCCCCCCCGACCGCCAGTGCAGCGCCATGTGGTTCACTTCCCCCCAACCACCGACCACCCACTCCCCCCCACCCACTGCCACTTATACCGCAGCCACGCACGGAATCCCAAACCCAACATACCGACCAACTCCGCGACGCCGCGAGAAAACAACGAGCGACGCACCAGCCCGACCCCGAGGACGTGACTGCAAAGGACTTAGGAGAACTGTTCTTGAACGAGAAACACCCCTGCAACCCCATCGACAGCAACCGCCAAGGGCCATACAGTCTCAGGGCTGCCCCGTCAACGACGTTTGACACACCGTCATCGATCACAGTCGATGGGCGACTCAACGCTGACATGCCCCCTGTCGCTTGGACATGTGTGTTCAGCACCAGCTGAGACTCAAGCCACCCTCCACCACCTTTTCTGACGAAGCGTTAAGAGATTTGGTGAGTAAGCCAGCTATATGAAATGAACCTGCTAGATGAGTTCTTCTTTTGGTTTTCTCTGCGCCGACTTAGGTCTCTGACGCACGAGATATCGACATAAACTCCGTGATACATTATCTTGCCCCCCCCCAGACCCAATCAGACGAAAACAGAACCCCGAGGACCGACCCCCATACTATTATGTTCAGACACGAGTCCACTCCGCACAAGTGATGTGGATTGTCATAATCTACGCATTTTTAGAGCGGGTAGACACTTAGAGTCCCACGACTCATATTTCCATAGCATGTCTTTACAATAGAGACCCACATCTTAAAATACAAACGCCTGCCCCTAGCCGCCAGCCCCCCGGACTACGCTAGAATCGTTGACTGTCACGTCATACTACATCACGACATGCACGCTTGACCCCCTTGCCGAGACTATTAAGAGCACAGACTGATTACCCAGCTCCGAGGTAATGGGGACATCAGACCGTAAGCAGCACAAAACCATTTCACCGGTCCCCACCCCTACACTTTCACCTCTGCAGGCCCGATGCCCGCCCTACTCATAGCCTCTCACTCTTCAAAGTTCCACCACCAATACCCGTTCTCCTGATTAAAGCCCAGGTCCACACAACCACCACAGCGCGCCATGGACACCCAACACAACCACCAACCAACGATGGCCTGCTCAGACTACACCAAGTTCGCTCTTTTTTGGTTACTCCGCACGCCACACCCAACTCGCTCCACAGTACCCCATTCACAGTACAGCAACTATTACTGAACATGCACGTCTCCCCCAAGACACCCCCCAGAACGTGCTCTATGACCCCACAGAAACACAGTTTATTGAGTCCGCCGAGCCACACACACATTTTACCCACTATCCAATTTTTCCTTGTCTAAGTAGTGTTTTTACTACGTAAACTAATCACAGGAAGTACTAACCTCTTGCTCCCGCTTGTTGCCCCAGACACATCGACTGTTAGCACCAGTACCCGAAGACGATCGCGGATCGCTCGAAGTACACTGGATACGTGCCTGACACTATCAAACGTTTCCAACACCACGACCCACATCCCACCCAGACACCAACCTATACAATTCTGTAGTTAATATAGAACTGAACCAACCCCCTGAACACAGTTCGGCATAAGCTGTGTCAAGATCGATGTAACTGCGACAAAACAGAAGATGGTAAATAAAACAGCGAGCGCACCGCACACATCATGTAGTTCAGTCTGAGCCATGTATTTGCGGAATACCACCCCACACACACACCACACCCACAAACGCACGACGAACGCAGGCACTCAGGCACACCCACAACACACTCACAGACAGACACAGGGAGGGAGTAGATGGGGGCGGCTCACACGTGCAGCGTGTGATTCCTTCTAGGTCCAGGCATGGTAATACGAGGTTCCCTTCGGAATACATCTGGGATCAGTCTTGATTCACACCATCCAGCATAACCGTCATGTCTACACAACCGGTCCAAATACTAGGTGAGTACGTGTTAGAGGACAGATAAACCATCTTTGGACAGAATTGTCCGCCCCGAACGCACAGTACACTTCATACACGCCCCTGGCGTGTGGTGGGGAGAACCCCCGCGCCCGGCGGGCGCGGCACGTGTGTTTAGCACCTGTGCAGAACGCGCTGCTTATGCGTGGCTAGTGGAACGGCCCAGTCCGTCGAAGTAAGTCGCTCGGGTTTAGAGTCCCAATCTCAGTTCTTTTTCAGTACATCACTTTATTCAAATGTTTTTTGACACTTTTTTTTTTTTTTCATAAAACAACACAACTAGTCGGATTATCGTCATAGTCGGACACACACACACCCCTAAATACACGTGTGTGTATGACACAACAAGTGTGACACACACACACACTGCGCGCGCGCCGCGCGCATGTATGGCGTCTATTATGTTTATGCGGGGAACTGATAGAGAAGAGGAGAGAGAGAGAGGGAGAGAGGGGGAGTGGGTGTAAGAGAGAGATCGAGCAAACACACCCGACTTTTGATTGATTTCCACACCCTCACACCCACACCACCCCTCATTCACTGTCAAGGACCCAGTGTGACAGTCTACCTCCTCGACTCGGTGCATGACGGCAGTTGTCACTTCAGCGGTCAAGAAAAGACCTTTCATGATATCCCTGACTTTCTCACACATCCTTTTCTGTCTCCCTTTGGTTATGGTTAACTGTCTTCCTCAAGCCCAGACTCTCCTCTCCAGCATTTGCCTCATTCGCTTCTCTCCCCTTCGTTCCTCCTCCTTCCCCCCCCCCCCCCCCCCCCCCCCGCCCCCCCCCCCCCCCCCCCCCCAGCCACCCCTAATCCCTTCCTCCCTACTCCATTCTACCGTCTCTCTGTCCCCCCCCCCCCCCCCCCCTAACCCTTACCACCTCGAGCATTCAGGTCGACTGCGAAGGAAAGGAAGGCAACAGCAGCCCCATTCGATATGCGTCTTGCATTCAGCACATGCACTTCAACACAGTGCGCTTCTTCGAAAGCTGCGTGTTGTGGCCTGTCCCAACATCATGTGATCCTTTCTTGTTTGTTGTTGATAACTGGCTGAAGTGGGCTCGACCTACTTTAGGAATAATGGGAGCAAGCAATTATCTATGCCCAATGCGTGCATGAGAAGTAACTGTGTGTGTGCGCGATTGTGTGGTGTGTGTGTGTGTGTGTGTGTGTGTGTGCCTGACCGCCATTGTGTTTTGACGTGCTTTACGTCGGTTTGTCCGTTGCATGTCCTAAGATGACATGATGGTCAGACGGTTTGCATGACTTCGTGTGGCATCCTGACATCAGGCCTGTCTGTTCTCGTTGGACACGATTGGTTCCGGGTGACCAACTCCTTCAGCAGACACTTACCCAAAACTAGGTTGACAGAGATTGACGACGAAGTGCGTTACCAGACAGGTTTATCAACGTACTGAAATGAGATAGAGGTGACAACCAGTGAACTGCTGTGTCATGCCTCTCAGTCTCAGTGTCCACGTTTACCCATGTCCTCTTCAGTACAGACAGACAGCGCTGGTGAACAAGGGCCAGACGTTATTCTAATCACGTACCTCCATTTTTTCATGGGTCATAGTAAAGAGCTCTGATTGGTGCAGGGATTGATGGGCATTTTCAGTCTCTTCCAGTGGGGGCCGGATATAGCCCAGTGGTAGAGCGCCGGACTCGTAATCTTGGTGATCCTGAGGTTGCGGGTTAATCTCCGCCGGACCGTTACGGTACAGGGGGATTTTCCCCTCGCAGTAAAACGTTGGTTTTGACTCCATTTCACAAACAGTCCTTCGAATGAGACTATAAACCGAGGTTCCGTGTATGAACGCTCGCTTAACGTCTTGCACACACATAAAATCCCATCACCAACTTTCGGAAGAGAAGGCCAATTCGGCCGTTGGTATGGATGACACGTTACAGTGCATGCACCTTCCCTGAAGTTGGAGTATGGATGCCTTAATGGCGGGATGAAAAAAAAAAACGGTCCTACACACAAAAGTTCACTCCCTTTGTTGGGTAGATGGGATTAATCTTTGCCTGCCCATACAGGGATGTCCGCAGGAGTATCAGCCTGCGTACGCAGAAAGAAAAGAAAAGAACAAGGTCCAAAGCATATAAACGTACACCCAGTTTAGATCAATCTTGAATACGCGTGTTTAAAAAACAAACAAAACAAAAACACACAAAAAAAAAAAACGTCACAATCAACTGGTGTCATGATAAAAAGTCACAATTTCGTCACTGAGATAAGAAATCGGCGAAGTGCTCTTAGAGATATTCCATAAAGAAGAAAAAAAAAACGTTTGGGGCCGTTATAGCCGTTAGTTACGGCTATTCTGGCAAAATAAAACATCGGGCACCATCCGTGACCTATAATGAATATACCTACAAATTTTCAGAAAGGATCAGCCCAAACGTTTTGTCTGGAGTGAGTGGAACAAATTTTGACCACAGACACACAGACAGACACATAGACAGCATTTCTTCGTTCCCATTGTAAAGTACTCCCTGTTTAATATGAACTGGGAGTATAAAAAATAAGTCTCATCCAGTGGGTCTGCAGACGGAGCCTGCAAATGGCGCCAAGGAGAGCTGACTGCAGTGTTGAGGTGGTCAGGACGGAGATGGTGAGGACTGTAATACTCGCGGCCATGACAGTTCATCGGCATGTCACGTGGTATAGTTTTGTGTAGGAACATGTCCGATTGCATGGGCCTACGTATTTCTGGCCACCCACTACTGCATCACATGTCTACATCAGTACACGCATGTGTGCACGCGCGCGCGCACGCGTTGCTTGCATACTACTTTGCGAGCGCGCACATGAAAGAGTAAAGAGAAGACAATGGCATGGACGTTGATATCAAGAGATGATGATGATAATGATGATGATGATGATGATGATGATGGTGGTGGTGGTGGTGGTGGTGATGATGACAATCATGATAATGATGATGATGGTGGTAGGTGGTGGTGGTGATGATGACAATGATGATAGTCATGATGATGATGACAACGAGTTGATGACGACGATACCACTGACGATGTGCAGGCGACAGGCGCACTGAGGTCATGAGCGAGAAGAAGTCAATCCCAGGGTCTGGTGGGGAAGGCCTACCCCACTCCCTTCAACACCCCCCCTCCCCCCGTCACTTCCCTCAAGCCGGGACAGCTGCCGTACAGCGACATTCTACGCTTCTTCGATGAGGTCACCATGACTTTTTGTTTTTCTCCCCCCCCTCCTCCCCCTCCCCTCCCCCCCCCCCCCCCCCCCCCCTGCTCTAGATCTAGTTCATAAACAGTGTCACGTAGCTTATTTTGTGCAGTATCGTTCTTTGCTGCATTATGCTGTTGTGCTGCTGTGATAACGCTACACCCAGAGAAAACGAGCGACGTAGAGAGAGGGGGGGTGGTGGTACGCTCGGTTTGTGATAGAAATTGGGAAGAGACATACAGAGGACGGAACAATGGGAGGGGGGGGGGGGGGGTCTATCCAGTGCCAATAACAGAAGGCAGGGGAACCAGAAAGGCATTGGAGAAAAAACCCATGCCTCCACCAACATCCAGCAGATCCTGGATCCGCCCATTGATCTGGACCTGCTAAAATGTATAAAGGAAAAATAGATCGTTTACCTGTGACATAAGTGGGGGGAAATATGATCAGGGATTCTGTTCAATTTTGGTTTTGTTCAAATTTATTGAGGAAGTCAGTTCACGAGTAACAACAAAATTTATTTCCAGTGATGTTGGATTTGGACAGAAAGTTATATGAGTAGAAAGTTGTCAAATTCCATACAAAATCTCTGATTTTCCAGACCGCTATGCATGTATAAATCAGTACCTTAGAAAGTTGTCAAATAAAACATACAAAATGATTTTCCATACAGCTATCCATGGATAAATCAGTACCTTGGAAAGTTGTCAAATGCCATAGAAAATCTCTGATTTTCCGGACAGCTATCCATGGATAAATCAGTACCTTTAGAAAGTTGTCAAATTCCATAGTAAATGTCTGATTTTCCGGACAGCTATCCATGGATAAATCAGTACCTTCACCATGGAGCGTTCATGGTCAGTGGAACATTAGTACTCATCTTGTTTAACTGAAACTGAATATGCTCTTTGATGTGGAATCGAACCCCGGATCAGCATCAAACTGTAATGGGTTCGTGACTGACCCACACTGGGTCCACCGGGTCCACATCGGGGCAACAGGTCTGGTGACATTTTTTTAAACAGGTGGACAAAAAAGGACACAGGTGAAATCCTCATCTGCTTGTTCGAGATCAGACTGTACATATGACTGATTCTGGATGTCCCCTGGCATGTCGTGTTGTGCTGTCCAATGTTGTCTTCTCTTCGCTGTCTCTGCTGTTGTGTGTTTTCTTCTGTGTCATGTCTTGTATTTAGCTGTCTGGATGTGTCAGCTGACGGTGTACTACACTGGATTACAGGATGGTGTGGTACCTGTGTCATGGTGGTGGTGTGGTCAGGGTTACATGACATGTTACCTGTGTCATGGTGGTGGTGGTGTGGTCAAGGTTACATGATGTGTGTTACCTGTGTTATGGTGATAGTGTGGTCAGCGTTACATGATGTGTGTTGGTGTGGTCCTGTGTCATACATCATGGTGGTGTGGGTCAGGGTTACATGATGTGTTACCTGTGTCATGGTGGTGATGTGGTCAGGGTTACATGATGTGTTACCTGTGTCATGGTGGTGATGTGGTCAGGGTTACATGATGTGTTACCTGTGTCATGGTGGTGGTGGGTTACATGATGTGTCAGGGTGTCATGGTGGTGTGTGGTCCTGTGTCATGGTGGTGTGTCATGGTGGTCAGGGTTACATGGTTACATGATGTGTTACCTGTGTCATGGTGGTGATGTGGTCAGGGTTACATGATGATGTGTTACCTGTGTCATGGTGGTGTGGTGGGGTCAGGGTTACATGGTGGTGATGTGGTCAAGGTTACATGTGTGTTACATGGTGGTGGTGTGGGTCAGGGTTACATGATGTGTTACCTGTGTCATGGTGGTGATGTGGTCAGGGTTACATGATGTGTGTTACCTGTGTCATGGTGGTGATGTGGTCAGGGTTACATGATGATGTGTTACCTGTGTCATGGTGGTGATGTGGTCAGGGTTACATGATGTGTTACCTGTGTCATGGTGGTGATGTGGTCAGGGTTACATGATGTGTTACCTGTGTCATGGTGGTGATGTGGTCAGGGTTACATGATGATGTGTTACCTGTGTCATGGTGGTGGTGTGGTCAGGGTTACATGATGGTGTTACCTGTGTCATGGTGGTGATGTGGTCAGGGTTACATGACGTGTTACCTGTGTCATGGTGGTGGTGTGGTCAGGGTTACATGATGCGTGTTACCTCTGTCAGGGCTACATCGTGGTGCGTGACTTCTTCTTCCGGCCAGAGGAGCTGGAGCCCTGCAAGCAGGACATTGAAGTCATGGGAGGAGGAGCTGGCCCAGAAGCTCTTCAAGGCTGGCAAGGTTCAAAGTAGGTTCACAGTAGCGTCAAGGTAGGTTCACAGTAGCTTCAGAGTAGGTTCAGAGTAGCTTCAAAGCAGGTTCAGAGTAGCTTCAAAGTAGGTTCACACTAGATTCAAAGCAGTTCAGAATAGGTTCAGAGTCGCTTCACAGTAGCTTCAAGTAGGTTTCACAGTAGGGTCACAGTAGGGTCACAGTAGGTGACAAAGCGCGAGGTGGAACGTCGGGACTGCAGCCCTGGCCGACCTCACTGCTCAAAACGAAATGAAACGAATTCAACTTTTCTCTCTCTCTCTCTCTCACACACACACACACACACACACACACACACACACACACACACACACACACACACTCACACACACACACACACACACACTCACACACACGCTTGGACACGTGCACAAGTACACACACACACACGCACACGCATGCGCACTCACGCGCGCGCGCATACACGCGCACACACGTACACACACACACACACACTCACACACACACACACAGACACATGACACATGCACGCACGTGTGCACAAGCACACACACACACACACACACACACACACACAGACACAGACACCAACACACACACACACACACACACACACACACACACACACACACACACACACACCTTCGCACATAGCACACGCGCAGACGCATACAGAGAGAGAAAGAAAGAGAGAGGAGGGGAGTGGGGTGGAGGGAGAATCCCAGCAGGAAGATTCTATACCACAGAAAGCTGGAGAGGCACTGCCAGGAAGATCGTAGCTTGCTGCCAAGATGACATCATCAGACTGTGGCTCGGTGACAAGGGATTGATAGCAGTCTTGTGTGAGGTGACCCAGTTCTGTTGATGCCAGCTCTGGTCTGAGATCAGGCCCGACCTTGACCTTCTTGCCAACGGCTAGGCAACCTGCTGAGAGGTCCGTTTCTTCCGAGTAGTATCATTAGGCCTGACAATTCATCCTGCTTCTAAGCAGCTAGCTGACGTAGCTACTTCTTGAAACGATATGTAGTCATTAGTTGTATTACAGAGTGCGGTATGACGTCAAATGTCCTGTGTCGTGTTGTGACGCCCTGTGTGGATATCTGTCTCCGTATCCATCCTATCTGTCCCCCAGCCCAGACACGTCAAAACAGTCTCTACCAAGCGGAAACCTTGTTGTCTCAGCCACATTCTGGTGGTAGTGTCTGGCTTTGTTACTATGTTGTGTAGTAGTGACTGAACAAATGACTTCCACCCCACCGCCAATGACGTTATAGCAGTCGTTTGCTACTGCCTGAGCTGTCACGGATCACAGTGACGTCATAGCAGTCCTTCCTACTGTTTGAGCTGTCACGGATGACAGTGACGTCATAGCAGACGTTTGCTACTGTCTGAGCTATCACGGATGACAGTGACGTCATAGCAGTCGTTTCCTACTGTTTGAGTTATCACGGATGATAGTGACGGTGACAGTCCATCTGTCTGTCTCTGTTTGGCTGGCTGGCTGGCTGGCTGGCTGGCTGGCTCTCTCTCTCTCTCTCTCTCTCTCTCTCTCTCATCTCATTCTCAAGACATGGAGGAGGTGGGGGGGTTTCGGGGTTGGAACAGCTAGGTGGACGCTGTGTGTAGTGGTCATCTTGACACACTACGTCTGAACTGGAAAACTGGAACTGGAATGGGTCAACGAACCTTTAGAGACTGTGTCTGTTAGTAATGACTACACCTCGCTTCTGCCCCCTAGTGTGTCCAAAGACTGAGCGGACATTGCGTCCATTGAGAGGATTTACGATTTGGGCCACCATGGAAACGTGTCGAGAGATGAGTGGACTCTTTTTGATAAGTGACCATAGTAATGTCTTGTGTGAAAGCTCCCTGAGGTATGGAGTGTGATGTAGTAATGTGTGTCACTGGCGATCAACAGAAGACCCTCTGTCCTCTGATGCCTGGTCACTGTGCAGGTCTGTACAAGGAGTTCGGGGTGTTCCAGCGTCTGACCAAACTGGAGGAGGACTTCCCGGGAGCCAACATCCTTCTCTTCAAGTACCAGAAGATGCCCAAGGTATGTCCTGGGTTTCCGCTCCTCTGTTTCGCACTTGGCTTATTCATCTTCTTTGTTTTGATGCTCCCCCCCCCCCTCCCCCCGTCCTGATTTCTGCCCCCTCACCCCTCCCTCCTGATTTACGTCTGATTTCTTCCCCTCCGTTTCATCCTTGATTTACACCACCCTATAACATGTCTGATTTCTGCGTCTGTGTTTTACTTCTCATTTCTTCCCCTCTGTTTTACTTCTGATGTATGCTTCTCTGTAAACACGTCTGGTTTCTGCTTCATTGTTTTATCACTGAGTTTAGCCTGCCTGTCTGTCTGACCTCTGATTTCTGCCTGTCTGACGTCTGATTTCTGCCTGTCTGTTTGACCTCTGATTTCTGCCTGTCTGTTTGACCTCTGATTTCTGCCTTTCTGTGGTATATGTGGTTTCTGCCTTTCTGTGGTACCTCTGATTTCTACCTTTCTGTGGTACTTCTGATTTCTGCCTTTCTGTGGTATATGTGATTTCTGCCTTTCTGTGGTACATTTGATTTCTGCCCCTCTGTATTTATCTCTGATTTCTGCCTCTCCGTTTAACGACTGATTTATGTCCATCTTTATTAAATTAAATTCTGTCCCAGATCTTTTTGCCCCTGCCTTCTGGTTTGTGCCATGTGTGTGCCCTGTCTTTTCTCAAGTTTGTGCCCCTCTGTTTTGTCTGATGTGTGTGCCCCTCTGTTTTATCTAATGTGTGTGCCCCTCTGTTTTGTCTGATGTGTGTGCGCCTCTGTTTTATCTAACGTGTGTGCCCCTCTGTTTTGTCCAATGTATGTGCCCCTCTGTTTTTGTCTGACGTGTGTGCCCCTCTGTTTTATCTATTGTGTGTGCCCCTCTGTTTTATCTAACGTGTGTGCCCCTCTGTTTTGTCTGGTGTGTGTGCCCCTTTTGTTTTATCTAATGTGTGTGCCCTCTGTTTTGTCTGATGTATGTGCCACTGTCTTTTGTCTCGTGTTTGTTTCCCTCTGTTTTGTCCCAAGTGTGTGCCCCTGTGTTTTGTCCCAAGTGTGTGCCCCTGTGTTTTGTCCCATGTGTGTGCCCCTGTGTTTTGTCCCAAGTGTGTGCCCCTGTGTTTTGTCCCAAGTGTGTGCCCCTGTGTTTTGTCCCATGCATGTGTGTGCCCCTGTGTTTTGTCCCATGCATGTGTGTGCCCCTGTGTTTTGTCCCATGCATGTGTGTGCCCCTGTGTTTTGTCCCATGCATGTGTGTCCCCCTGTGTTTTGTCCCATGCATGTGTGTCCCCCTGTGTTTTTGTCCATGTGTGTGTCCTTGTGTTTTTGTCCCATGTGTGTCCCTGTGTTTTGTCCCCTGTGTTTTGTCCCATGTGTGTCCCTGTGTTCTGTCCCATGTGTGTGTCCCTTTGTTTTGTCCCATGTGTGTGTCCTTGTGTTTTGTCCCATGTGTGTGTGTCCCTGTGTTTTGTCCCATGTGTGTGTCCCTGTGTTTTGTCCATGTGTGTGTCCCTGTGTTTTGTCCCATGTGTGTGTCCTTGTGTTTTGTCCCATGTGTGTGCCCCTGTGTTTTGTCCCATGCATGTGTGTGCCCCTGTGTTTTGTCCCATGTGTGTGTCCTTGTGTTTTGTCCCATGTGTATGCCCCTGTGTTTCCCATGTGTGTGCCCCTGTGTTTTGTCCCATGTATGTGTGTGCCCTGTGTTTTGTCCCATGTGTGTGCCCCTGTGTTTTGTCCCATGTGTGTGCCCCTGTGTTTTGTCCCATGTGTGTGTGCCCTGTGTTTTGTCCCATGCATGTGTGTGCCCCTGTGTTTTGTCCCATGTGTGTGCCCCTGTGTTTTGTCCCATGCACGTGTGTGCCCCTGTGTTTTGTCCCATGCATGTGTGTCCCCCTGTGTTTTGTCCCATGTGTGTGCCACTGTGTTTTGTCCCATGTGTGTCCCCCTGTGTTTTGTCCCATGTGTGTGTCCCTGTGTTTTGTCCCATGTGTGTCCCTGTGTTTTGTCCCATGTGTGTGTCCCTGTGTTTTGTCCCATGTGTGTGCCCCTGTGTTTTGTCCCATGTGTGTGCCCCTGTGTTTTGTCCCATGTGTGTGCCCCTGTGTTTTGTCCCATGTGTGTGCCCCTGTGTTTTGTCCCATGTGTGTGTCCCTGTGTTTTGTGTCCCCCTGTGTTTTGTGTGTGTCCCTGTGTTTTGTCCCATGTGTGTGCCACTGTGTTTTGTCCCATGTGTGTCCCTGTATTTTGTCCCATGTGTGTGCCCCTGTGTTTTGTCCCAAGTGTGTGCCCCTGTGTTTTGTCCCATGTGTATGCCCCTGTGTTTCCCATGTGTGTGCCCCTGTGTTTTGTCCCATGTATGTGTGTGCCCCTGTGTTTTGTCCCATGCATGTGTGTGCCCTGTGTTTTTGTCCCATGTGTGTGCCCCTGTGTTTTGTCCCATGCATGTGTGTCCCCCTGTGTTTTGTCCCAAGTAGGTCCCCCTGTGTTTTGTCCCATGTGTGTGCCCCTGTGTTTCCCGTGTGTGTGCCCCTGTGTTTTGTCCCATGTGTGTGTGCCCCTGTGTTTTGTCCATGCATGTGTGTCCCTGTGTTTTTGTCCCATGCATGTGTGTGCCCCTGTGTTTTGTCCCATGCATGTGTGTCCCCCTGTGTTTTGTCCCAAGTGTGTCCCCCTGTGTTTTGTCCCATGTGTGTCCCTGTGTGTTTTGTCCCATGTGTGTGTCCCTGTGTTTTGTCCCATGTGTGTGTCCCTGTGTTTTGTCCCATGCATGTGTGTGCCCCTGTGTTTTGTCCCATGCATGTGTGTGCCCCTGTGTTTTGTCCCATGCATGTGTGTGTCCCTGTGTTTTGTCCCATGTGTGTCCCCCTGTGTCTTGTCCCATGTGTGTGTGCCCTGTGTTTTGTCCCATGTGTGTGCCCCTGTGTTTTGTCCCATGTGTGTGTCCCTGTGTTTTGTCCCATGTGTGTCCCCCTGTGTTTTGTCCCATGTGTGTCCCCCTGTGTTTTGTCCCATGCATGTGTGTGCCCCTGTGTTTTGTCCCCATGTGTGTGTCCCCTGTGTTTTGTCCCATGTGTGTCCCCCCTGTGTTTTGTCCCATGTGTGTCCCCCTGTGTTTTGTCCCATGTGTGTCCCCCCTGTGTTTTGTCCCATGTGTGTCCCCCTGTGTTTTGTCCCATGTGTGTCCCCCTGTGTTTTGTCCCATGCATGTGTGTCCCCCTGTGTTTTGTCCCATGTGTGTGCCCCTGTGTTTTGTCCCATGCACGTGTGTGCCCCTGTGTTTTGTCCCATGCATGTGTGTGTCCCCCTGTGTTTTGTCCCATGTGTGTCCCCCTGTGTTTTGTCCCATGTGTGTGCCCCTGTGTTTTGTCCCATGTGTGTCCCTGTGTTTTGTCCCATGTGTGTCCCCCTGTGTTTTGTCCCATGCATGTGTGTCCCCCCTGTGTTTTGTCCCATGCATGTGTGTCCCCCTGTGTTTTGTCCCATGTGTGTCCCCCTGTTTTGTGTCCCATGTGTGTGCCCCTGTGTTTTGTCCCATGTGTGTCCCCTGTGTTTTGTCCCATGTGTGTGCCCCTGTGTTTTGTCCCATGTGTGTCCCCCTGTGTTTTGTCCCATGTGTGTGCCCTGTGTTTTGTCCCATGCATGTGTGTCCCCCTGTGTTTTGTCCCATGTGTGTCCCCCCTGTGTTTTGTCCATGTGTGTGCCCCTGTGTTTTGTCCCATGCATGTGTGTCCCCCTGTGTTTTGTCCCATGGGTGTTCCACTGTGTTTTGTCCCATGTGTGTGTCCCTGTGTTTTGTCCCATGTGTGTGTGTCCTGTGTTTTGTCCCATGTGTGTGTCCCTGTGTTTTGTCCCACATTTGTGTGCCCCTGTGTTTTGTCCAATGTTTCTGCCTTTATGTTTTGTCTCATGTGTGTGCCCCTGTGTTTTGTCCAGTGTTTCTGCCCCGTGGTTTGTCCCACATATGTGTGCCCCTGTGTTTTGTCCAGTGTTTCTGCCTCGGTGTTTTGTCCCACGTTTGTGCCCCCTCCCCGTCTCTCTCTCTCTCTCTCTCTCACCCTCTCTCTCTCTCTCTCTCGCACGCACACACACACACACACACACACACACACACACACACACACACACACACACCCCCTCTCACCCGAAAAGAGAAACGTCCCAGTACACGATGCTGGGGGAAAGGTGTAGCATGGCAGACATGGGACAGGGCAGCCTTTCCAAAAGAGAAACGTCCCAGTACACGATGCTGGGGGAAAGGTGTGGCATGGCAGACATGGACAGGGCAGCCTTCCTGTGTCACGTGCAGTCCTTCCAAGCCCTGTGGAGCAACCAGCGGATGCTGAACCTGCTGGAGCAGATCCTGGGCCCCGAGATCTCCGGCCACCCCACCTGGAACCTGAGGACCAAGACCCCCTTCAGCGAGGCCACCAACATCCCCTGGCACCAAGGTCCACACGCTGACCGCGCTTCCTCGGACAGCTGCAGCAGTGGTGGTGGTGGTGGTGGTGTGTGTGGTGGTGGTGGTGGTAGTAGATATGACGTAGTAGTAGTGGTAATAGTAACAGTAGAAGATGCAGCAGCAGCAACAGCAACAGTGGCTGCGGTAGCAGCAGCTGCAGCAGCAGTAGTAGTAAGTAGTGGTAGTAGTAGTCGTAGCGGTACAGCAGCAGCAGCAGCAGCAGCAGCAGCAGTAGTAGTAGTAGTAGTAGTAGTAGTAGCAAGCAGCAGCAGCAGTAGTGGTAGTAGTGGTGGTGGTGGTGGTAATAGTCGTAGCAGTGGCAGCAGCAGTAGTACTAGTAGTAGTAGCTATAGTGATGGTGGTGGTAGTAGTAGCAGTAGTAGTAGTAGCAGTAGCAGTGGTAGTAGTAGCAACAGAAGCAGCAGCACTAGCATTGGTAGTAGTGGTAGCAATAGCATCAGCAGTAGTAGTATTAAGAGTCGTAGCACCAGGGGCAGCAAAACCGGTAGTAGTAGTAGTAGTAGTAGTAGTAGTAGTAGTAGTAGTAGTAGTTGTAGTAGTAGTAGTAGTAGTAAATGATTTGGAAAATTACAGACAGTGGCTACATGATGATTGCAGGCAGTGGCTACATAATGACGTGATGATTGCAGACAGTGGCTACATGATGATTGCAGACAGTGGCTACATGATGATTGTGATGATTGCAAACAGTGGCAACATGATGACGTGAGACAGTGGCTACATGATGACGTGATGATTGCAGACAGTGGCTACATGATGATTGTGATGATTGCAAACAGTGGCTACATGATGATGTGATGATTGCAGACAGTGGCTACATGATTGCGATTGCAGACAGTGGCTACATGATGATGATGATGCAGACAGTGACATGATGATTATGATGATTGCAGACAGTGGCTACATGGTGATGTGATGATTGCAGATAGTGGCTACATGATGACGTGATGATTGCAGACAGTGGCTACATGATGACGTGCATTGCAGACAGTGGCTACATGATGACGTGATGATTGCAGACAGTGGCTACATGATGATTGCAGACAGTGGCTACATGATGATTGCAGACAGTGGCTACATGGCTACATGATGATTGTGATGATTGCAGACAGTGGCTACATGATGATGTGATGATTGCAGACAGTGATTGTGCTACATGATGACGTGATGATTGCAGACAGTGGCTACATGATGACGTGATGATTGCAGACAGTGGCTACATGATGATTATGATGATTGCAGACAGTGGCTACATGATGATGATTGCAGACAGTGGCTATGATGATTGCAGACAGTGGCATACAGACAGTGGCTACATGATGATTGTGATGATTGCAGACAGTGGCTACATGATGATTATGATGATTGCAGACAGTGGCATGATGAGTGATGATTGCAGACAGTGGCTACATGATGATTGTGATGATTGCAGACAGTGGCTACATGATGATTGTGATGATTGCAGACAGTGGCTACATGATGACGTGATGATTGCAGACAGTGGCTACATGATGATTGTGATGATTGCAGACAGTGGCTACATGATGATGATGATTGCAGACAGTGGCTACATGATGATGTGATGATTGCAGACAGTGGCTACATGATGACGTGATGATTGCAGACAGTGGCTACATGATGATTGTGATGATTGCAGACAGTGGCTACATGATGATTGTGATGATTGCAGACAGTGGCTACATGATGATTGTGATGATTGCAGACAGTGGCTACATGATGATTGTGATGATTGATGAGACAGTGGCTACATGATGATGATGATTGCAGACGTGCCTACATGATTGCAGATTGCAGTGGCTACATGATGACGTGATGATTGCAGACAGTGGCTACATGATGATTGTGATGATTGCAGACAGTGGTTACATACATGATTGCAGACAGTGGCTACATGATGATTGTGATGATTGCAGACAGTGCCTACATGATGATTGACGTAATGATGACGTAATGAGCAGCAGTGGCTACATGATGACGTGATGATTGCAGACAGTGGCTACATGAGCAACGAGTCGTACGATCACCTCATCGCCACTGCCTGGATCCCGTTCCTGGACGCTGTGCCGGAGAATGGCTGCATGCAGGTACTGACGTCACTAGTACACGTCACGCAATACGTCATCGTCTTCAGGAGGGACATTCATAGAAGGCTACTCTTAGCTGCACTCGGCACATATGAATGCAAACACCCTCCACCCTTACCCTCCATCGTTCCCCCCCCCCCCCCCCCCCCTTTTTTCTGTTACCACTACCTCCCTCATCCTAAACCTCATTCTGTCTCGGAAGCAGAAACTATCCATTCGTCCGTTTACATCATACAGAATATTGAACTTTTTATTTATAATTAATTCACTTGTCCCTCATGATGAGCTATAGAAGACTACATGTAACGTTCATTGTGACTGTGAAGGTTGAATAGCAAGTCTTTAATTTTCTGTAGCTTTCATATCTTCGTTGAATTCTATGGTTGGTTATGTTAAAAAAAAAAAAAGTTTCTTTCCTTCGTGTGTTTTCAAAAAGCGGTCTGCTCTCTCTCTGTCTCTCTGTCTCTGTCTCTGTCTCTCTCTGTGTCTCTGTCTCTCTCTGTCTCTCTCTCTCTCTCTCTCTCTCTCTGTGTGTGTGCGCGTGCGTGCGTCCGTGCGTGTGTGTTTGTTAGTGTGTGTGTGTGTGTGTGTGTGTGTGTGTGTGTGTGTGTGTACTTGCATGCGCGGACATATATGTGTGTGCTCGCCAGTGTGGTTTGAACAATGTCACTGTGCGCACCTGGTGTAAGTGGTGTATTGTGTCACTGTACATACATATTGTGAGGGTTGGATTGTGTCATTGTACATACTGGTTAGCGGTGCTGTATTGTGTCCATGTTCACATCCGTTGCCTGTTCTGTATTGTCTCACTGTAATACACTTTCAGTCACAGTTATTGTATCACGTCTGTTGCAGTTCCGAATTGTATGACTGTACATACCTGTTGTCAGTGCTGTATTGCTGTATTGTGTCACTGTACACATCTGTCGCTATATTGTACCACTGTACACATCTGTTGGCAGTGCTGGCTTGTGTCACTGCATATCTGTTGTCAGTTCAGTTCTGTATTGTTTCATTGTATATACCCGTTGCTAGTGTTGTATGCTGTATAATGACATTGTACATATCTGCTGCCGTATTGTGCCACTGTACACACCTGTTGTCTGTGCTGTATTGTGTTGCTGTACAAACAAGGTGTCAACTGTGTTGTGTCACTATGTCTACCTGTTGTCAGTGCTTTATTGTGTCAATGTACAAACATGTCAGTGTTGTAGTTTGTCACTGCACATACCCATTGCCATTGACGTATTGAGACACTGTATACAGCAGTTGTCAGTGCTGGTTTCTGTCACTGTACACATCTGCTGTCAGATCTGAATCGTGTCAATTGTCTGGGCTATATTTAGTCACCCTACTTACCTCTTGTCATGGTTCTGTTGCCTCCCTGGTTGCCTCTACTGGTTGTCAGTGCTGTACTGGGGTCACTGTGTAAAAACTGTGTTGTCCGTTCAGTATTGGGTCACTGTACTTACCTGTTGTCAGTGGCATATTGTGTCTCGGCACACACCCGTTGTCAGTGCTGTATTGTGTCACCGTGTGAACTGTTGTCTGTTCAGTATGGGTCACTGTACTTACCTGTTGTCAGTGGCATGTTGTGTCAATGTACACACTGTTGTCAGTGCTGTATTGTGTGACTATGTAAACTGTTGTACGTTCAGTATTGGGTCACTGTACTTACCTGTAGTCAGTGGCATATTGTGTCTCTTCACACACCTGTTGTCAGGGTTGTGTTGCGTCGTTACACACACCTGATGTCAGCGCTGTGTTGTGTCATGATACATACCTTTTGTCAGCGATGTGTTGTGTCATTATACATACCTTTTGTCAGCGCTGTGTTGTGTCATTATACATACCTTTTGTCAGCGCTGTGTTGTGTCATTATACATACCTGTAGTTAGCACTGTGTTGTGTCATTATACGTACCTGTTGTCAGCGCTGTGGTGTGTCATTATACATACCTGTTGTCAGCGCTGTGTTGTGTCATTATACATACCTTTTGTCAGCGCTGTGTTGTGTCGTTATACACACCTGTTGTCAGTGCTGTGTTGTGTCATTATACGTACCTTTTGTCAGCGCTGTTGTCAGCGCTGTTTTGTGTCATTATACATACCTGTTGTCAGTGCTGTTTGTGTCATTATACATACCTTTTGTCAGCGCTGTGTTGTGTCATTATACATACCTGTTGTCAGTGCTGTGTTGTGACATCATACATGCCTGTTGTCAGTGCTGTGTTGTGACATCATACATACCTTTTGTCAGCGCTGTGTTGTGTCATTATAATACCTGTTGTCAGTGCTGTGTTGTGTCATTATACACACCTGTTGTCAGCGCTGTGTTGTGACATCATACATACCTGTTGTCAGCGCTGTGTTGTGTCATTATACATACCTGTTTTCAGCGCTGTGTTGTGTCATTATACATACCTGTTTTCTGTGTTGTGTCATTATACATACCTGTTGTCAGTGCAGTGTTGTGTCTCTATACACACCTGTTGACAGCGCTGTGCTGTGTCGTTATACAAAACTGTTGACAGTGCAGTGTTGTCTCACTATACCCACCTGTTGTCAGCGTGGTGTTGTGTCGTTATACATACCTGTTGTCAGCGCGCTGTGTTGTGTCATTATGCACACCTGTTGTTAGCGCCGTGTTATGTCATTATACACACTCG
This sequence comes from Conus betulinus, assembly GCA_016801955.1. Taxonomy (NCBI): domain Eukaryota; kingdom Metazoa; phylum Mollusca; class Gastropoda; order Neogastropoda; family Conidae; genus Conus; species Conus betulinus. The sequence continues at coordinate 25,607 of JADBJO010011200.1, forward strand.
TTGTCAGGGCTGTGCTGTGTCATTATACACACCTGTTGTCAGCGCTGTGTTATGTCATTATACACACCTGCTGTTGGCGCCGTGTTATGTCATTATACACACATGTTGTCAGGGCTGTGCTGTGTCATTATACACACCTGTTGCCAGGGCTGTGCTGTGTCATTATACGCACCTGTTGTCAGCGCTGTGTTGTGTCATACACACCTGTTGTCAGTGCTGTGTTGTGTCATTATACACACCTGTTGTCAGCGCTGTGTTGTGTCGTTATACATACCTGTTGTCAGCGCTGTGTTGTGTCATTATACACACTTGTTGTCAATGCAGTGTTGTGTCTCTATACACACCTGTTGTCAGTGCAGTGTTATATCGTTATACATATCTGTTGTCAGCGATGTGTTGTGTCATTATGCACACCTGTTGTCTGGTCTATGTTGTGTCTCTAGACACACCTGTTGACAGTGCTGTGTTGTGTCGTTATACATACCTGTTGACAGTGCTGTGTTGTGTCACTATACTCACCTGTTGTCGGCGTGGTGTTTTGTCTCTATACACACCTGTTGTCAGTGCTGTATTGTGTCTCTATACACATCTGTTGTCAGTGCGGTGTTGTTTCTCTATATACACCTGTTGTCAGCGCTGTGTTGTGTCATTATACACACCTGGTGTCAGTGTTATACTGTGTCATTATACACACCTGGTGTCAGTGTTGTACTGTGTCTGACAGATGGCCAAGAACGGACACAAAGAGTGGCAAAGTGGCGCGACACACCTGTTGTCAGCGCTGTATTGTGTCATTATACACACGTGGTGTCAGTGTTGTACTGTGTCTGACAGATGGCCAAGAACGCACACAAGAGTGGCAAAGTGGCGCGACACACCTGTTGTCAGCGCTGTATTGTGTCATTATATACACGTGGTGTCAGTGTTGTACTGTGTCTGACAGATGGCCAAGAACGGACACAAGAGTGGCAAGGTGGCACTACACACCTGGTGTCAGCGCTGTGTTGTGTCATCATACACACCTGTTGTCAGCGCTGTGTTGTGTCACCATACACACCTGGTGTCAGCGCTGTGTTGTGTCATTATACACACCTGGTGTCAGTGTTGTACTGTGTCATTATACACACGTGGTGTCAGTGTTGTACTGTGTCTGACAGATGGCCAAGAACGGACACAAAAGAGTGGCAAAGTGGCGCGACACACCTGTTGTCAGCGCTGTATTGTGTCATTATACACACACGTGGTGTCAGTGTTGTACTGTGTCTGACAGATGGCCAAGAACGCACACAAGAGTGGCAAGGTGGCGCTACACTCCTGTTTATCAGCGCTGTATTGTGTCACTATACACACGTGGTGTCAGTGTGTTGTACTGTGTCTGACAGATGGCCAAGAACGGACACAAGAGTGGCAAGGTGGCACTACACACCTGTTGTCAGCGCTGTGTTGTGTCATCATACACACCTGTTGTCAGCGCTGTGTTGTGTCACCATACACACCTGGTGTCAGCGCTGTGTTGTGTCACTATACACAGCTGGTGTCAGTGTTGTACTGTGTCTGACAGATGGCCAAGAACGGACACAAGAGTGGCAAGGTGGCACTACACACCTGTTGTCAGCGCTGTGTTGTGTCATCATACACACCTGTTGTCAGCGCTGTGTTGTGTCACCATACACACCTGTTGTCAGCGCTGTGTTGTGTCACTATACACACCTGGTGTCAGTGTTGCACTGTGTCTGACAGATGGCCAAGAACGGACACAAGAGTGGCAAGGTGGCGTTGCACACCTGTTGTCAGCGCTGTGTTGTGTCACTATACACACCTGGTGTCAGTGTTGTACTGTGTCTGACAGATGGCCAAGAACGGACACAAGAGTGGCAAGGTGGCACTACACACCTGTTGTCAGCGCTGTGTTGTGTCACCATACACACCTGTTGTCAGCGCTGTGTTGTGTCACTATACACACCTGGTGTCAGTGTTGCACTGTGTCTGACAGATGGCCAAGAACGGACACAAGAGTGGCAAGGTGGCACTACACACCTGTTGTCAGCACTGTGTTGTGTCACTATACACACCTGGTGTCAGTGTTGTACTGTGTCTGACAGATGGCCAAGAACGGACACAAGAGTGGCAAGGTGGCACTACACACCTGTTGTCAGCACTGTATTGTGTCATTACACACACGTGGTGTCAGTGTTGTACTGTGTCTGACAGATGGCCAAGAACGGACACAAGAGTGGCAAGGTGGCACTACACACCTGTTGTCAGCGCTGTGTTGTGTCACTATACACACCTGGTGTCAGTGTTGTACTGTGTCTGACAGATGGCCAAGAACGGACACAAGAGTGGCAAGGTGGCACTACACACCTGTTGTCAGGGCCCTACCTGGTACATCATGCTGGACGAAGAGGACATGCAGGACACTTTGGGTACCTGTGTGTGTGTGTGTGTGTGTGTGTGTGTGTGTGTGTGTGTGTGTGTGTGTGTGCATTCGTGCGTGCGTTTTTTTTATGTGTTGATGCGTGCTGTTCGATGTGTGGATTGCAATTCTTTCAGGTTCGAGGCTGTGCTGTTTCAAGTGTCGATCTGTGCTATTTCAGATGTGAGACTGTGTTGTTTATAGTGTGAATGTTTTTGTCTAGGTTGTTTGCTGTGTAGATCAGTACTGTTTGAGGTGTTTGTGTTATTTCATGTGTGGAAATGTGTTGTGGATCTGCGTTCTTTTAGGTGTGGATCCATGTAAAACGTATTGTTTCAGATGCAGATGTGTGTGTGTGTGTGTGTGTGTGTGGGGGGGGGGGGGGGGGGGGGGGGGGGAATCTGTGTTGTTCTCAGGTATACATCTGAAAGATTTATTTGAGAATCTGTGTGTTATTTCAGGTGTGGATCTGTGTTGTTGAAGGTGTGGATCTGTGTTAAATAAGATGTGGATCTATATTGATTCAGGTGTGGATCTGTGTTGATTCTGGTGTGAATGTGTTGATTCAGGTGTGGGTCTATATTGATTCAGGTGTGGATCTTTTGATTCAGGTGTGGATCTGTGTTGATTCAGGTGTGGATCTGTGTTGATTCAGGTGTGGATCTGTGTTGATTAAAATGTGGATTTATATTGATTCAGCTGTGGATCTGTGTTGATTCAGGTGTGGATCTGTGTTGGTTCAGGTGTGGATCTATATTGATTAAGGTGTGGATATGTGTTGATTAAGATGTGGATCTATGTTGATTAAGATGTGGATCTATATTAATTTAGGTATGGGTCTGTGTTGATTCAGGTATGGATCTATATTGATTCAGGAGTGGATCTGTGTTGATTCAGGTGTGGATCTATGTTTATTCAGGTGTGGAACTGTGTTGATTCGGGTGTGGATCTGTGTTGATTCAGGTGTGGATCTGTGTTGATTCAGGTGTGGATCTATATTGTTTCAGGTGTGGATCTGTGTTGATTCAGGTGTGGATCTGTGTTGATTCAGGTGTGGATCTGTGTTGATTCAGGTGTGGATCTGTGTTGATTCAGGTATGGATCTATATTGATTCAGGTGTGGATCTGTGTTGATTCAGGTGTGGATCTGGAGAAGGATGTCAAAGTGGAACCCGTGGAGTATGGAGGATTTATACTCTTCCATAACCTTACTCCTCATCGCAGGTAACACTCACTTATACACACACACACACACACACCACACACACACACACACACACACACACACACGCACGCACACAGAGCACTCACTCATCATTTAAAAAACACGCACGCACGCACACACACACACACACACACACACACACACACACACACACACACACACACACACACACACACACTCACTCATTTAAACAACACGCACGCACGCACGCACACACACACACACACACACACACACACACACACACACACACACACACACACACACACACTGCTTACGCGCACGCATGTCCAAGAAGAATCTGACCTGAGCGGCAGTGTGATGTTACTGTTATTATTATCACCGTGCTTACCGTGCGTACCCCCCCCCCCCCCCCCCCCTTCCTTTCTCCTCTGGCCACCTTTTTTTACCATGGAGTTATGCAGCACACATCAACACGATGGACATGTATCTGGAACATGGAACAAGCCATAATTGAAACATAGGTCAACTGTGTTTTTTCTCTCCAACAGAATTCCGGAGTATTGTAGAAAAAGACACACGGACAGGGTTTGATTTTTTCCGATTCCATTCTGGCACAATTAAATTCTTTGTGTGAAATGAACGAGATCCAAACAGGATCGTGAAGTGTAACGTTCAGCTTGCAGTTCCAACGCCTACCTTGCGCTGAAGAGATCAAGCTAAATAAAAAAAAAATACTCGTTTATTTTCGTTGTCCTGTTTGTTTTGTGTCTTGCCTGAAGAAGACCTAAGAGGTCGAAACGCGTCGTGTTTTGTTTTCTGGCTCGTTTGTCCACGTTTCTCTTGGCGGTTCGCTAACATTTATTTAAGATTTGTTTAGCTTTCCGACTGCAGTCGTCTCTTGTTGCAACTAGTTCAGATTATGTTGAAATTCTCCATCTACAAAATCAAATCATTTGTCAACGTAGCCATTGGAGTTATGTGCCGGCTGAAGACCCCTTCAGCAACAGTGGGCCCTCTTTCACAGTGTCCACTGAGTACAGGCATAGTGATGCTCATGTTACGAATGTATACTGACGTGCACACAAATATTTCTATAAGATATTGACATTTTTGGTGATATAAATGCTACCATTTTTTTTCAAATGCCTTTTAAAACCAGAGCATGGGAAGAAATGTTTCAAGTCCGTACCAATCATTACATCTCCTGACGGAAAAATAGGCGTGTGACTGGTGCGCGGACTGACAGGGTTTGTCTCAGATCCGTTGAAGCTTGGTGGAGGTTTGTGCTCTCCCTAATACCCTTCTGGTTTATGTCTGTCTAGACATTGTTTGTTCTGTCGGTAATCGTTGATATGCTGATCACACAATGCTGCTTTGATTCGTCTAAAATCTCAAACCATGAATAGTTTCAAAACGGGCTGACTGAGGGTGGAAAATGAAGCCAATTAAAAAAAAAAAAAAAGATTGAAAACATACATGAACATACATGAACGGATTGCAATGAATGAGCCACCAACCAAACGTCCTACATGTATTGAATAGAACTGGCATTTATAAATGAACCAACAACCTACCGTCCTACATGGTGTGAATTGGATTGGCATTTATAAATGAACCACCAACCATCCTAAATGGGTGTGATAGAATTGGCATTTATAAATGAACCACCAACCAGCCATCCTACATGATGTGAATAGAATTGGCATATGTAAATGAACCACCAACCATCCTACACGTACAGAATAGAAATCGGCATTTATAAATAAACAAGCAACCATCCTGCATGTATGGAACAGAAGTGGCATTTACAAATAAACAAGCAACCATCTTACACGTATGGAACAGAAGTGGCATTTACTGAAGACCGGCGGGCCGATTCAGCAGCGGTGCGGAGTCTCCTCTGGTAGGTGGCATCTTGATGACCTGATATGAATTGCTGACACTTTGAGGGCGACAGGACAGGTCTGGATGTAGCTGTGTACAGGCGGAGTGTTGAGATGGGAAACGAAGGTCAACATTTTTTTTTTTTTATGATCTTTTGTATGTAGTACGTTCTAGGGGCTGTAAGCATAACACAACCGGCATCTTGGATCAGTTACGATGCGTAAATCAATTCTTTGGCACGAAAACCGAATTAAGACATACTGGCTCACACAAATCATAACTAAATCCCGAACCCAAATCCAAACCGCAAGCCCGGCTTTTACACACACACACACAAACGCGCGCGCGCACACACACACACACACACACACACACACACACACACACACAACAAACAAACAACCAAATTAGGTTTGCAGCCCTCCATCACTGAGCGTGTCAAACGATGATGATGTGCATCTGCCGCAGCCTCCCCAACGTGTCAAACGACGTTCGCTGGAGTGTGGACCTCCGCTGGCAGTCTCCCAAGGAGAACTTCGGCTTCTACGGCATCCAGGAGGGGATCTTGATGAGGTCTCCAGGCCGCCCGGACCTGCAGCCTGACTGGGCCGAGTTCCTCAAGGTGGACCGCAAGGCGGTCTGGCAGAAACGACACATGAAGCTGGAGGAGGGAGAGGAGGTGAGCCGGCTGCTGGGCTGGATTCGGGTTGGTTTGTTGTCGGTTGAAGTACTGCTGCTGCTACTGCTGCAGCAGCTGCTGCTGCTAATTACTACTAATACTACTTCTACGACTACAGCTATTACTAATACTCGTACTACGATTTCTACGACTACGGGCACTATTATTACTACCGATGCTACAACTACTACTATTACTACTACTACTGCTGCTGCTGCTGCTGCTGCTGCTGCTGCTACCAACCATACAACAACTACTACTACTAACACAACAGGAACACAAACGACGACTGTTACTACTACTGTGCTGCTGTTGCTACTACTACTACTTCTGCTGCTGCTGCTGCTGCTGCTACTACTACTACTACTACTACTACTACTACTACTACAGCAACAACTACGACTACTATCATCACTTCTACTGGTGCTGCTGCTGCTGCTGCTGCTACTAACAACTACTACTACTACTACCACCACTACTATCATCACCACCACCACTACAACTACTACCTCCACAACCCCTACTACTACTACTACTATTACTACTACTAGTAGTATGTGTGTGTTGCGCGGGCGCGCGTTATGAGGAGTGAGGGGATGGGGGTGTCTGGATACACGCACTCACACACCCCGCGGAACAAAACAGCTCTGAACTCTGTCTGACATCAGACTGTTCACAGCGGAACAAAAAAACAGCTCTTAACTCTGCATCAATCCCACAGACAGTGGATCACAAACCCCGCGGAACAAAACAGCTCTGAACTCTGCATCAATCTATCTGTCCACAGCCAGTGGATCCAGAATTCGACACGAGAGTTACCGGTCCTTGGATCGGCAAATGGGAGATCGTCAATCACAACGTGCATACCCGGACCTTCAAGGCTCAGACGGCCGCGTCGTAGAGCAACGTCACATGATGACGTACACTGACGTCAGCTTTTGACGTCATTCATGCACTGCTGCCGTCGTAACGAATCTACGTGCTGTAGTAGTAGTAGCAGTAGTAGTAGTAGTTGTAGGAGTAGTATCATTATCATTATTATCATCACATCATCATCATTAGTGGTAGTGGTAGGAGTAATAGCTGTAGTAGTAGTAGTTCTATTACTATCATACTACTATTATTATTATTATTATTGATATAGGTTTGTTGCTGTTAAATTTTATTGTGTTATTGTTTTCAATATCGTTGTCATACGATGGTAACTGTGAGAAAGTCGGTTTTCTTTCTTCTATCATATTGACGCAATGAAATAATTACTTCGTTGAAAATAAAGGCAAACGACTAGCATATGTGGCATTGTATGTGCGGATAAGGCGTAATTACTTCTAAGTTTGTCTCTTTGGTATCTATCTATCTATCTATCTATCTATCTATCTGTCAAGGGAACGAAACCTCTCACAAAGGGCCTTCAGCGCTTTAGAAGAAAAGAATGCCGCACGTGGTGGAGAAATAGGAAATGGGCCGATTAGCAATACGCCCTCACCTAGCGCATACGGTCAAACTGTGTCAAGGAGGTTGAAGTGGTCAGTAATTAATTGTCACGTGATAGATGGCAACTAAGGTAGTGAGGACCCTCCCGAGTTCGAACCTTTCCGATAACGAAAGGGAGGAAAATGTAACCACGAGGACCCTGGAGCATCGAGCGGACGCTAAAAACTCGGTCTGCTGAAGTTGTTCTGTAAACAGATCTTGAAGAACAGGAGTCTTGGGCTTGTTCAGATGGTATTGCCGTGGGGCACTGTGTTGATGCTTTGTCAGGCTAGTTGAATGCGTGTGGACGTTGCTGTCTTAGCTTTCCCTACGATAATTACTGTGTTTTAAGTGGCTCCCGGAGTTGGCGGGAAATTTCGTTGTCCATTTTGGTGCGAAGTGGTTAGTTGCTAAGCAGTTTGATAGGGATGTGTGTAAATGCTAAAGAAGCATCACTGACAAAGTCATGGCCCAAAGGGAAATCCTTTGTGTCCATCCATGTGCAAACTGAGGGAGAACAAGACCAGGAAGAGAGGAGAGGAGAACACCACGAGGGAGAAGAGGAACAGAGGAGAGAGAGGAGAGAAGAGTGAGCAGGACAGAACAGGGTCAAGAAAAACGTGGTCTGGGCGACAGAAGTGACAGCGAGGTTTTAGGCGTAGAAGACAAGCTGAGAAAGAAAGACGGAGTTCGAAACTCAGAGGGGGGATGAAAGAGACAAAGAAGAAGATTTCTATCGAGTTCCCAGAGACGACCACGGGGACCTGGTCCTGAAACCTGGAGCCAGTCAACCAAGGGCGTCACCATCACCCAGTGCTGAAGAAAACTTGAAGAGACTTGTTCCGAGAACTGTGGTGTGGTGTACAAGTGTTTGTGTGTGTGTGTGTGGGGGGGGGGGGGGGGGGGGAGGGCTGGCCAGGTAAGAAGCCATTGTGACCCGGGATTAGGAAGTCTGATNTGGCATTTGGTGAGTAACCCTCGTGGCTGGCCTGCCTAGATGAGTTCAGTGGTTTTATTGAACGACTTTTTCAACGCAAGATGATATAAGACATAAATATCAATAATTATAATTGAAAAAAAAAAAACCTCTTCGTACGCAACTTGTCACCCATTTTAGTATTTTCAAGTCCTATCTTACATATGCATGTTTACATAACTGAAATGCCCTAGAGGACCAGGAACTTGTTGATCTTTACAAAAGATTTGCAACCTATGACAGGGAAATAGCTATGGCAATCTCAACAACATAGGAACCATATAGGACAGTACTGACAGTATCAAAATCATTCATCACAATACCTTTCTCCTGATAAAGCAAGGTCAACACTGCGCATTCAAACAAAAGATGACGCTCAGAAATTTTTTTTTTTCTCCTGCAGACGCAAGTAATACCATGAGAATGTTTAGTGTTCCAAGTATTCAGCCTTAATTTATGAATGAATCCAACGATGTGCTTTGAGCACGTTGGCAAACATTTTATGACTATCAATTTTTCTTGTATAAGTATATGTGTTCATACTGTAAACTAATTCACAGGAGTACTATTGCTCCCGCTTTTGCCAGACTGTCTGCGTAGAGACGTGGGATCGCTACGAAGTCACTGGCACTGACTGAAAACGTTCAAACGACACATCCCACGTCATATCAATCTGTAGTTAATCTAGAACTGACCAACTGAACGTTTTCGCTCTGTGTCAAGATCGATGTAACTGCGACAAAACAGAAAGATATAAATAAAAACAGGAGCCTGGCTACATCAAAAAGTTCAGTCGAGCCATTTATTTCTGTAGCGTGTTTCGGTTTGCTTCCCATTTTGGAGACGAAACAGGTTAGCGACTTCAATTTAAGACAGCAGGAGGGAGTAGGAGAGAGCGGCTGCTATCGCTGTGTGGAAGGTCAAGGTCAGGGCTGGGAAACGAGGCTCTGGTTTCACATCTGGTGATCAGTCACGATCTGCGGGCCACTGTCAACAGGGCGGGTCAGGTACTAGGTGAGTTGTGTTGAGGAAATTGTTGCTTTGACAGAATTGTGCCGTCCCAGTACACTTCCATATGGGGTGTTTTGGCGTGTGCGTGGGGAGAACTTGCGCGCGCGCGCGCGCGTGTGTGTGTGTGTGTGTGTGTGCGCGCGCGCGTATGCGTGTGCATGCACGCGCCCACACTCGCGTATTACATCAACCATAGTTTAATTCAGTCTTTTCAGATCACCTTGGTTCAAATGAAACAAAAAGTACATTTCTGTCGCCATAGTCGGAAGAGCACATGTAGGCATACGCGTGTGTGTAGTGTGTGTGTGTGTGTGTGTGTGTGTGTGTGCGCGCGCGCGCGCGCATGTATGTGCGTCTGTGTATGTTTTTGCGGGGGGAGTGGCGAGAGAGAGAGAGAGAGAGAGGGGGTGGGGGTAAATTTGTCGGTGATTTCAGCCTGTTGATGTGATTTCACACGGCACGCTTACTTGTGTGATCATTGATCGTTGTGGAGAGAGTCACAGTCTACTTCGTGACTCGGTGCAGAACGGCAGGTTTTGTCAGTTCATGGTCATGGTCTTGGCTTTCATTCCCCTGGTTTCTCACACTCCCTTTGTCTGTCTTTATTGGTATGGTGGTCTGTCTTCCTCATCCTTCCCAGACTCCACATTCTGTCACCCCGTAGCTCTCTCTCTCTCTCTCTCTCTCTCTCTCTCTCTCTCTCTCTCTCTCTCTCTCTTTCGTATCCTCTCCAGCATTTGCCTCATTCGCTCTCTCCCCTCCCCCTCCTCCTCCTCCTCCCCCCCCCCCCCCCCCCCCCGCCCCCCCCCCCCCCCCCTCCCTCCCTACTCCCTTCCCGTCTCTCTGTCCCCCCCCCCCCCCCTCCCCCTTACACCTCGAGCATTCAGGTCGACTGCGAAGGAAAGGAAGGCAACAGCAGCCCCATTCGATATGCGTCTTGCATTCAGCACATGCACTTCAACACAGCTGCGCTTCTCCGAAAGCTGCGTGTTGTGGCCTGTCCCACACATCATGTGATCCTTTCTGTTTGTGTTGTTGATAACTGGCTGAAGTGGGCTCGACCTACTTTAGGAATAATGGGAGCAATTATCTATGCCCGCACTGCACAAATGCGTGCATGAGAAGTAACTGTGTGTGTGCGCGATTGTGTGTGTGTGTGTGTGTGTGTGTGTGTGTGTGTGTGCCTGACCGCCATTGTGTTTTGACGTGCTTTTACGTCGGTTTGTCCGTTGCATGTCCTAAGATGACATGATGGTCAGACGGTTTGCATGACTTCGTGTGGCATCCTGACATCAGGCCTGTCTGTTCTCGTTGGACACGATTGGTTCCGGGTGACCAACTCCTTCAGCAGACACTTACCCAAACTAGGTTGACAGAGATTGACGACGAAGTGCGTTACCAGACAGGTTTATCAACGTACTGAAATGAGATAGAGGTGACAACCAGTGAACTGCTGTGTCATGCCTCTCAGTCTCAGTGTCCACGTTTACCCATGTCCTCTTCAGTACAGACAGACAGCGCTGGTGAACAAGGGCCAGACGTTATTCTAATCACGTACCTCCATTTTTTCATGGGTCATAGTAAAGAGCTCTGATTGGTGCAGGGATTGATGGGCATTTTCAGTCTCTTCCAGGGGGCCGGAATAGCCCAGTGGTAGAGCGCCGGACTCGTAATCTTGGTGATCCTGAGGTTGCGGGTTAAATCTCCGCCGGGACCGTTACGGTACAGGGGATTTTCCCCTCGCAGTAAACGTTGGTTTTGACTCCATTTCACAAACAGTCCTTCGAATGAGACTATAAACCGAGGTTCCGTGTATGAACGCTCGCTTAAACGTCTTGCACACACATAAAATCCCATCACCAACTTTCGGAAGAGAAGGCCAATTCGGCCGTTGGTATGGATGACACGTTACAGTGCATGCACCTTCCCTGAAGTTGGAGTATGGATGCCTTAATGGCGGGATGAAAAACAAAAACGGTCCTACACACAAAAGTTCACTCCCTTTGTTGGGTAGATGGGATTAATCTTTGCCTGCCCATACAGGGAATGTCCGCAGGAGTATCAGCCTGCGTACGCAGAAAGAAAAGAACAAGGTCCAAAGCATATAAACGTACACCCAGTTTAGATCAATCTTGAATACGCGTGTGTTTAAAAAACAAACAAAACAAAACACACAAAAAAAAACGTCACAATCAACCTGGTGTCATGATAAAAAGTCACAATTTCGTCACTGAGATAAGAAATCGGCGAAGTGCTCTTAGAGATATTCCATAAAGAAGAAAAAAACCGTTTGGGGCCGTTATAGCCGTTAGTTACGGCTATTCTGGCAAAATAAAACATCGGGCACCATCCGTGACCTATAATGAATATACCTACAAATTTTCAGAAGGATCAGCCCAAACGTTTTTGTCTGGAGTGAGTGGAACAAATTTTGACCACAGACACACAGACAGACACATAGACAGCATTTCTTCGTTCCCATTGTAAAGTACTCCCTGTTTAATATGAACTGGGAGTATAAAAAATAAGTCTCATCCAGTGGGTCTGCAGACGGAGCCTGCAAATGGCGCCCAAGGAGAGCTGACTGCAGTGTTGAGGTGGTCAGGACGGAGATGGTGGTGAGGACTGTAATACTCGCGGCCATGACAGTTCATCGGCATGTCACGTGGTATAGTTTTGTGTAGGAACATGTCCGATTGCATGGGCCTACGTATTTCTGGCCACCCACTACTGCATCACATGTCTACATCAGTACACGCATGTGTGCACGCGCGCGCGCACGCGTTGCTTGCATACTTTGCGAGCGCGCACATGAAAGAGTAAAGAGAAGACAATGGCATGGACGTTGATATCAAGAGATGATGATGATAATGATGATGATGATGATGATGATGATGGTGGTGGTGGTGGTGGTGATGATGACAATCATGATAATGATGATGATGGTGTGTAGGTGGTGGTGGTGATGATGACAATGATGATAGTCATGATGATGATGACAACGAGTTGATGACGACGATACCACTGACGATGTGCAGGCGACAGGCGCACTGAGGTCATGAGCGAGAAGAAGTCAATCCCAGGTCTGGTGGGGAAGGCCTACCCCACTCCCTTCAACACCCCCCCTCCCCCCGTCACTTCCCTCAAGCCGGGACAGCTGCCGTACAGCGACATTCTACGCTTCTTCGATGAGGTCACCATGACTTTTTTGTTTTTCTCCCCCCCCCCCCCCCCCTCCCCCTCCCCTCCCCCCCCCCCCCCCTTGCTCTAGATCTAGTTCATAAACAGTGTCACGTAGCTTATTTTGTGCAGTATCGTTCTTTGCTGCATTATGCTGTTTGTGCTGCTGTGATAACGCTACACCCAGAGAAAACGAGCGACGTAGAGAGAGGGGTGGTGGTGGTACGCTCGGTTTGTGATAGAAATTGGGAAGAGACATACAGAGGACGGAACAATGGGAGGGGGGGGGGGGGGGTCTATCCAGTGCCAATAACAGAAGGCAGGGGAACCAGAAAGGCATTGGAGAAAAACCCATGCCTCCACCAACATCCAGCAGATCCTGGATCCGCCCATTGATCTGGACCTGCTAAAATGTATAAAGGAAAAATAGATCGTTTACCTGTGACATAAGTGGGGGGAAATATGATCAGGGATTCTGTTCAATTTTGGTTTTGTTCAAATTTATTGAGGAAGTCAGTTCACGAGTAACAACAAAATTATTTCCAGTGATGTTGGATTTGGACAGAAAGTTATATGAGTAGAAAGTTGTCAAATTCCATACAAAATCTCTGATTTTCCAGACCGCTATGCATGTATAAATCAGTACCTTAGAAAGTTGTCAAATAACATACAAAATGATTTTCCATACAGCTATCCATGGATAAATCAGTACCTTGGAAAGTTGTCAAATGCCATAGAAAATCTCTGATTTTCCGGACAGCTATCCATGGATAAATCAGTACCTTAGAAAGTTGTCAAATTCCATAGTAAATGTCTGATTTTCCGGACAGCTATCCATGGATAAATCAGTACCTTCACCATGGAGCGTTCATGGTCAGTGGAACATTAGTACTCATCTTGTTTAACTGAAACTGAATATGCTCTTTGATGTGGAATCGAACCCCGGATCAGCATCAAACTGTAATGGGTTCGTGACTGACCCACACTGGGTCCACCGGGTCCACATCGGGGCAACAGGTCTGGTGACATTTTTTTAAACAGGTGGACAAAAAGGACACAGGTGAAATCCTCATCTGCTTGTTCGAGATCAGACTGTACATATGACTGATTCTGGATGTCCCCTGGCATGTCGTGTTGTGCTGTCCCAATGTTGTCTTCTCTTCGCTGGTCTCTGCTGTTGTGTGTTTTTCTTCTGTGTCATGTCTTGTATTTAGCTGTCTGGATGTGTCAGCTGACGGTGTACTACACTGGATTACAGGATGGTGTGGTACCTGTGTCATGGTGGTGGTGTGGTCAGGGTTACATGACATGTTACCTGTGTCATGGTGGTGGTGTGGTCAAGGTTACATGATGTGTGTTACCTGTGTTATGGTGATAGTGTGGTCAGCGTTACATGATGTGTTACCTGTGTCATGCTGGTGGTGTGGTCAGGGTTACATGATGTGTTACCTGTGTCATGGTGGTGATGTGGTCAGGGTTACATGATGTGTTACCTGTGTCATGGTGGTGATGTGGTCAGGGTTACATGATGTGTTACCTGTGTCTTGGTGGTGGTGTGGTCAGGGTTACATGATGTGTTACCTGTGTCATGGTGGTGATGTGGTCAGGGTTACATGATGTGTTACCTGTGTCATGGTGGTGATGTGGTCAGGGTTACATGATGTGTTACCTGTGTCATGGTGGTGATGTGGTCAGGGTTACATGATGATGTGTTACCTGTGTCATGGTGGTGGTGTGGTCAGGGTTACATGATGTGTTACCTGTGTCATGGTGGTGATGTGGTCAAGGTTACATTATGATGTGTTACCTGTGTCATGGTGGTGGTGTGGTCAGGGTTACATGATGTGTTACCTGTGTCATGGTGGTGATGTGGTCAGGGTTACATGATGTGTTACCTGTGTCATGGTGGTGATGTGGTCAGGGTTACATGATGATGTGTTACCTGTGTCATGGTGGTGGTGTGGTCAGGGTTACATGATGTGTTACCTGTGTCATGGTGGTGATGTGGTCAGGGTTACATGATGTGTTACCTGTGTCATGGTGGTGATGTGGTCAGGGTTACATGATGATGTGTTACCTGTGTCATGGTGGTGGTGTGGTCAGGGTTACATGATGTGTTACCTGTGTCATGGGTGATGTGGTCAGGGTTACATGACGTGTTACCTGTGTCATGGTGGTGGTGTGGTCAGGGTTACATGATGCGTGTTACCTCTGTCAGGGCTACATCGTGGTGCGTGACTTCTTCCGGCCAGAGGAGCTGGAGCCCTGCAAGCAGCATTGAAGTCATGGTGGAGGAGCTGGCCCAGAAGCTCTTCAAGGCTGGCAAGGTTCAAAGTAGGTTCACAGTAGCGTCAAGGTAGGTTCACAGTAGCTTCAGAGTAGGTTCAGAGTAGCTTCAAAGCAGGTTCAGAGTAGCTTCAAAGTAGGTTCACACTAGATTCAAAGCAGGTTCAGAATAGGTTCAGAGTCGCTTCACAGTAGCTTCAAAGTAGGTTCACAGTAGGGTCACAGTAGGGTCACAGTAGGTGACAAAGCGCGAGGTGGAACGTCGGGACTGCAGCCCTGGCCGACCTCACTGCTCAAAACGAAATGAAACGAATTCAACTTTTCTCTCTCTCTCTCTCACACACACACACACACACACACACACACACACACACACACACACACACACACACACACACACACACACACACACACACACTCACACACACGCTTGGACACGTGCACAAGTACACACACACACACACGCACACGCATGCGCACTCACGCGCGCGCGCATACACGCGCACACACGTACACACACACACACACACTCACACACACACACACAGACACATGACACATGCACGCACGTGTGCACAAGCACACACACACACACACACACACACACACACACACACACAGACACAGACACAACACACACACACACACACACACACACACACACACACACACACACACACACACACACACCTTCGCACATAGCACACGCGCAGACGCATACAGAGAGAGAAAGAAAGGGAGAGGAGGGGAGTGGGTGGAGGGAGAAATCCCAGCAGGAAGATTCTATACCACAGAAAGCTGGAGAGGCACTGCCAGGAAGATCGTAGCTTGCTGCCAAGATGACATCATCAGACTGTGGCTCGGTGACAAGGGATTGATAGCAGTCTTGTGTGAGGTGACCCAGTTCTGTTGATGCCAGCTCTGGTCTGAGATCAGGCCCGACCTTGACCTTCTTGCCAACGGCTAGGCAACCTGCTGAGAGGTCCGTTTCTTCCGAGTAGTATCATTAGGCCTGACAATTCATCCTGCTTCTAAGCAGCTAGCTGACGTAGCTACTTCTTGAAACGATATGTAGTCATTAGTTGTATTACAGAGTGCGGTATGACGTCAAATGTCCTGTGTCGTGTTGTGACGCCCTGTGTGGATATCTGTCTCCGTATCCATCCTATCTGTCCCCCAGCCCAGACACGTCAAAACAGTCTCTACCAAGCGGAAACCTTGTTGTCTCAGCCACATTCTGGTGGTAGTGTCTGGCTTTGTTACTATGTTGTGTAGTAGTGACTGAACAAATGACTTCCACCCCACCGCCAATGACGTTATAGCAGTCGTTTGCTACTGCCTGAGCTGTCACGGATCACAGTGACGTCATAGCAGTCCTTCCTACTGTTTGAGCTGTCACGGATGACAGTGACGTCATAGCAGACGTTTGCTACTGTCTGAGCTATCACGGATGACAGTGACGTCATAGCAGTCGTTTCCTACTGTTTGAGTTATCACGGATGATAGTGACGGTGACAGTCCATCTGTCTGTCTCTGTTTGGCTGGCTGGCTGGCTGGCTGGGCTCTCTCTCTCTCTCTCTCTCTCTCTCTCTCTCTCTCTCTCATTCTCAAGACATGGAGGAGGTGGGGTGGGTTTCGGGGTTGGAACAGCTAGGTGGACGCTGTGTGTAGTGGTCATCTTGACACACTACGTCTGAACTGGAACTGGAACTGGAATGGGTCAACGAACCTTTAGAGACTGTGTCTGTTAGTAATGACTACACCTCGCTTCTGCCCCTAGTGTGTCCAAAGACTGAGCGGACATTGCGTCCATTGAGAGGATTTACGATTTGGGCCACCATGGAAACGTGTCGAGAGATGAGTGGACTTTTTGATAAGTGACCATAGTAATGTCTTGTGTGAAAGCTCCCTGAGGTATGGAGTGTGATGTAGTAATGTGTGTCACTGGCGATCAACAGAAGACCCTCTGTCCTCTGATGCCTGGTCACTGTGCAGGTCTGTACAAGGAGTTCGGGGTGTTCCAGCGTCTGACCAAACTGGAGGAGGACTTCCCGGGAGCCAACATCCTTCTCTTCAAGTACCAGAAGATGCCCAAGGTATGTCCTGGGTTTCCGCTCCTCTGTTTCGCACTTGGCTTATTCATCTTTGTTTTGATGCTCCCCCCCCCCCCTCCCCCGTCCTGATTTCTGCCCCCTCACCCCTCCCTCCTGATTTACGTCTGATTTCTTCCCCTCCGTTTCATCCTTGATTTACACCACCCTATAACATGTCTGATTTCTGCGTCTGTGTTTTACTTCTCATTTCTTCCCCTCTGTTTTACTTCTGATGTATGCTTCTCTGTAACACGTCTGGTTTCTGCTTCATTGTTTTATCACTGAGTTTAGCCTGTCTGTCTGACCTCTGATTTCTGCCTTCTGACGTCTGATTTCTGCCTGTCTGTTTGACCTCTGATTTCTGCCTGTCTGTTTGACCTCTGATTTCTGCCTTTCTGTGGTATATGTGGTTTCTGCCTTTCTGTGGTACCTCTGATTTCTACCTTTCTGTGGTACTTCTGATTTCTGCCTTTCTGTGGTATATGTGATTTCTGCCTTTCTGTGGTACATTTGATTTCTGCCCCTCTGTATTTATCTCTGATTTCTGCCTCTCCGTTTAACGACTGATTTATGTCCATCTTTATTAAATTAAATTCTGTCCCAGATCTTTTTGCCCCTGCCTTCTGGTTTGTGCCATGTGTGTGCCCTGTCTTTTTTCTCAAGTTTGTGCCCCTCTGTTTTGTCTGATGTGTGTGCCCCTCTGTTTTATCTAATGTGTGTGCCCCTCTGTTTTGTCTGATGTGTGTGCGCCTCTGTTTTATCTAACGTGTGTGCCCCTCTGTTTTGTCCAATGTATGTGCCCCTCTGTTTTGTCTGACGTGTGTGCCCCTCTGTTTTATCTATTGTGTGTGCCCCCCTCTGTTTTATCTAACGTGTGTGCCCCTCTGTTTTGTCTGGTGTGTGTGCCCCTTTGTTTTATCTAATGTGTGTGCCCTCTGTTTTGTCTGATGTATGTGCCACTGTCTTTTGTCTCGTGTTTGTTTCCCTCTGTTTTGTCCCAAGTGTGTGCCCCTGTGTTTTGTCCCAAGTGTGTGCCCCTGTGTTTTGTCCCATGTGTGTGCCCCTGTGTTTTGTCCCAAGTGTGTGCCCCTGTGTTTTGTCCCAAGTGTGTGCCCCTGTGTTTTGTCCCATGCATGTGTGTGCCCCTGTGTTTTGTCCCATGCATGTGTGTGCCCCTGTGTTTTGTCCCATGCATGTGTGTGCCCCTGTGTTTTGTCCCATGCATGTGTGTGCCCCTGTGTTTTGTCCCATGCATGTGTGTGCCCCCATGTCCCATGTGTGTCCCCCCCTGTGTGTTTTGTCCCATGCATGTGTGTCCCCCTGTGTTTTGTCCCATGTGTGTGTCCTTGTGTTTTGTCCCATGTGTGTGTCCCTGTGTTTTGTCCCATGTGTGTGTCCCTGTGTTCTGTCCCATGTGTGTGTGTCCCTTTGTTTTGTCCCATGTGTGTGTCCTTGTGTTTTGTCCCATGTTGTGTCCCTGTGTTTTGTCCCATGTGTGTGTCCCTGTGTTTTGTCCCATGTGTGTGTCCCTGTGTTTTGTCCCATGTGTGTGTCCTTGTGTTTTGTCCCATGTGTGTGCCCCTGTGTTTTGTCCCATGCATGTGTGTGCCCCTGTGTTTTGTCCCATGTGTGTGTCCTTGTGTGTTTTGTCCCATGTGTATGCCCCTGTGTTTCCCATGTGTGTGCCCCTGTGTTTTGTCCCATGTATGTGTGTGCCCCTGTGTTTTGTCCCATGTGTGTGCCCCTGTGTTTTGTCCCATGTGTGTGCCCCTGTGTTTTGTCCCATGTGTGTGTGCCCCTGTGTTTTGTCCCATGCATGTGTGTGCCCCTGTGTTTTGTCCCATGTGTGTGCCCCTGTGTTTTGTCCCATGCACGTGTGTGCCCCTGTGTTTTGTCCCATGCATGTGTGTCCCCCTGTGTTTTGTCCCATGTGTGTGCCACTGTGTTTTGTCCCATGTGTGTCCCCCTGTGTTTTGTCCCATGTGTGTGTCCCTGTGTTTTGTCCCATGTGTGTCCCTGTGTTTTGTCCCATGTGTGTCCCTGTGTTTTGTCCCATGTGTGTGCCCCTGTGTTTTGTCCCATGTGTGTGCCCCTGTGTTTTGTCCCATGTGTGTGCCCCTGTGTTTTTGTCCCATGTGTGTGCCCCTGTGTTTTTGTCCCATGTGTGTGTCCCTGTGTTTTCCCATGTGTGTGCCACTGTGTTTTGTCCCATGTGTGTCCCCCTGTGTTTTGTCCCATGTGTGTGTGCCCCTGTGTTTTGTCCCATGTGTGTGCCCCCTGTGTTTTGTCCCATGTGTGTGCCCCTGTGTTTTCCCATGTGTGTGCCCCTGTGTTTTTGTCCCATGTATGTGTGTGCCCCTGTGTTTTGTCCCATGCATGTGTGTGCCCCTGTGTTTTGTCCCATGTGTGTGCCCCTGTGTTTTGTCCCATGCATGTGTGTCCCCCTGTGTTTTGTCCCAAGTGGTGTCCCCCTGTGTTTTGTCCCATGTGTGTGCCCCTGTGTTTTCCCATGTGTGTGCCCCTGTGTTTTGTCCCATGTGTGTGCCCCTGTGTTTTGTCCCATGTATGTGTCCCCCTGTGTTTTGTCCCATGCATGTGTGTGTGCCCCTGTGTTTTGTCCCATGCATGTGTGTCCCCCTGTGTTTTGTCCCAAGTGTGCCCCTGTGTTTTGTCCCATGTGTGTCCCTGTGTTTTGTCCCATGTGTGTGTCCCTGTGTTTTTGTCCCATGTGTGTGTCCCTGTGTGTGTCCCCCCTGTGTTTTGTCCCAAGTGTGTCCCCCTGTTTTTGTCCCATGTGTGTCCCCCTGTGTTTTGTCCCATGTGTGTGTCCCTGTGTTTTGTCCCATGTGTGTGTCCCTGTGTTTTGTCCCATGCATGTGTGTGCCCCTGTGTTTTGTCCCATGCATGTGTGTGCCCCCCTGTGTTTTGTCCCATGCATGTGTGTGTCCCTGTGTTTTGTCCCATGTGTCCCCCTGTGTCTTGTCCCATGTGTGTGCCCCTGTGTTTTGTCCCATGTGTGTGCCCCTGTGTTTTGTCCCATGTGTGTGTCCCTGTGTTTTGTCCCATGTGTGTCCCCCTGTGTTTTGTCCCATGTGTGTCCCCCTGTGTTTTTGTCCCATGCATGTGTGTGCCCCTGTGTTTTGTGTCCCATGTGTGTCCCCCTGTGTTTTTGTCCCATGTGTGTCCCCCCCTGTGTTTTTGTCCCATGTGTGTCCCCCTGTGTTTTGTTGTGTGCCCCTATGTTTTGTTCCATGTGTGTCCCCCTGTGTTTTGTCCCATGTGTGTCCCCTGTGTTTTGTCCCATGTGTGTCCCCCTGTGTTTTGTCCCATGCATGTGTGTCCCCCTGTGTTTTGTCCCATGTGTGTGCCCCTGTGTTTTGTCCCATGCACGTGTGTGCCCCCTGTGTTTTTGTCCCATGCATGTGTGTCCCCCTGTGTTTTTGTCCCATGTGTGTCCCCCTGTGTTTTGTCCCATGTGTGTGCCCCTGTGTTTTTGTCCCATGTGTGTCCCTGTGTTTTGTCCCATGTGTGTCCCCCTGTGTTTTGTCCCATGCATGTGTGTCCCCCCTGTGTTTTGTCCCATGCATGTGTGTCCCCCTGTGTTTTGTCCCATGTGTGTCCCCCTGTGTTTTGTCCCATGTGTGTGCCCCTGTGTTTTTTTGTCCCATGTGTGTCCCCCTGTGTTTTGTCCCATGTGTGTGCCCCTGTGTTTTGTCCCATGTGTGTCCCCCTGTGTTTTTGTCCCATGTGTGTGCCCCTGTGTTTTGTCCCATGCATGTGTGTCCCCCTGTGTTTTGTCCCATGTGTGTCCCCCTGTGTTTTGTCCCATGTGTGTGCCCCTGTGTTTTGTCCCATGCATGTGTGTCCCCCTGTGTTTTTTGTCCCATGGGTGTTCCACTGTGTTTTGTCCCATGTGTGTGTCCCTGTGTTTTGTCCCATGTGTGTGTCCCTGTGTTTTGTCCCCCATGTGTGTGTCCCTGTGTTTTGTCCCACATTGTGTGCCCCCTGTGTTTTGTCCAATGTTTCTTCTGCCTTTATGTTTTGTCTCATGTGTGTGCCCCTGTGTTTTGTCCAGTGTTTCTGCCCCTGTGTTTTGTCCCACATATGTGTGCCCCTGTGTTTTGTCCAGTGTTTCTGCCTCGGTGTTTTGTCCCACGTTTGTGCCCCCTCCCCGTCTCTCTCTCTCTCTCTCTCTCTCCTCTCTCTCTCTCTCTCTCTCTCTCTCTCACCCTCTCTCTCTCTCTCTCTCGCACGCACACACACACACACACACACACACACACACACACACACACACACACACACACACCCACACAAAGAGAAACACACACCCCCCTCACGATGAAAAGGAAACGTCCCAGTAGCATGATGCTGGGGACATGGTGTAGCATGGCAGGACAGGGCAGCCTTCCCAAAGAGAAACGTCCCAGTACACGATGCTGGGGGAAAGGTGTGGCATGGCAGACATGGACAGGGCAGCCTTCCTGTGTCACGTGCAGTCCTTCCAAGCCCTGTGGAGCAACCAGCGGATGCTGAACCTGCTGGAGCAGATCCTGGGCCCCGAGATCTCCGGCCACCCCACCTGGAACCTGAGGACCAAGACCCCCTTCAGCGAGGCCACCAACATCCCCTGGCACCAAGGTCCACACGCTGACCGCGCTTCCTCGGACAGCTGCAGCAGTGGTGGTGGTGGTGGTGGTGTGTGGTGGTGGTGGTGGTGGTAGTAGATATGACGTAGTAGTAGTGGTAATAGTAAACAGTAGAAGATGCAGCAGCAGCAACAGCAACAGTGGCTGCGGTAGCAGCAGCTGCAGCAGCAGTAGTAGTAAGTAGTGGTAGTAGTAGTCGTAGCGGTACAGCAGCAGCAGCAGCAGCAGCAGCAGCAGCAGTAGTAGTAGTAGTAGTAGTAGTAGTAGCAACAGCAGCAGCAGTAGTGGTAGTAGTGGTGGTGGTGGTGGTAATAGTCGTAGCAGTGGCAGCAGCAGTAGTACTAGTAGTAGTAGCTATAGTGATGGTGGTGGTAGTAGTAGCAGTAGTAGTAGTAGCAGTAGCAGTGGTAGTAGTAGCAACAGAAGCAGCAGCACTAGCATTGGTAGTAGTGGTAGCAATAGCATCAGCAGTAGTAGTATTAAGAGTCGTAGCACCAGGGGCAGCAAAACCGGTAGTAGTAGTAGTAGTAGTAGTAGTAGTAGTAGTAGTAGTAGTTGTAGTAGTAGTAGTAGTAAATGATTTGGAAAATTACAGACAGTGGCTACATGATGATTGCAGGCAGTGGCTACATAATGACGTGATGATTGCAGACAGTGGCTACATGATGATTGCAGACAGTGGCTACATGATGATTGTGATGATTGCAAACAGTGGCAACATGATGACGTGATGATTGCAGACAGTGGCTACATGATGACGTGATGATTGCAGACAGTGGCTACATGATGATTGTGATGATTGCAAACAGTGGCTACATGATGATTGTGATGATTGCAGACAGTGGCTACATGATTGTTACGATTGCAGACAGTGGCTACATGATGACGTGATGATTGCAGACAGTGGCTACATGATGATTATGATGATTGCAGACAGTGGCTACATGGTGATTGTGATGATTGCAGATAGTGGCTACATGATGACGTGATGATTGCAGACAGTGGCTACATGATGACGTGATGATTGCAGACAGTGGCTACATTATGACGTGATGATTGCAGACAGTGGCTACATGATGATTATGATGATTGCAGACAGTGGCTACATGATGATTGTGATGATTGCAGACAGTGGCTACATGATGATTGTGATGATTGCAGACAGTGGCTACATTATGACGTGATGATTGCAGACAGTGGCTACATGATGATTATGATGATTGCAGACAGTGGCTACATGATGACGTGATGATTGCAGACAGTGGCTACATGATGATTATGATGATTGCAGACAGTGGCTACATGGTGATTGTGATGATTGCAGATAGTGGCTACATGATGACGTGATGATTGCAGACAGTGGCTACATGATGACGTGATGATTGCAGACAGTGGCTACATTATGACGTGATGATTGCAGACAGTGGCTACATGATGATTATGATGATTGCAGACAGTGGCTACATGATGATTGTGATGATTGCAGACAGTGGCTACATGATGATTGTGATGATTGCAGACAGTGGCTACATTATGACGTGATGATTGCAGACAGTGGCTACATGATGATTATGATGATTGCAGACAGTGGCTACATGATGACGTGATGATTGCAGACAGTGGCTACATGATGATTGTGATGATTGCAGACAGTGGCTACATGATGATTGTGATGATTGCAGACAGTGGCTACATGATGACGTGATGATTGCAGACAGTGGCTACATGATGATTGTGATGATTGCAGACAGTGGCTACATGATGACGTGATGATTGCAGACAGTGGCTACATGATGACGTAATGATTGCAGGCAGTGGCTACATGATGATTGTGATAATTGCAGACAGTGGCTACATGATGATTGTGATGATTGCAGACAGTGGCTACATGATGATTGTGATGACTGCAGACAGTGCTTCATGATGACGTGGTGATTGCAGAGAGTGGCTACATGATGATTGTGATGATTGCAGACAGTGGCTACATGATGATTGTGATGATTGCAGACAGTGGCTACATGATGATTGTGATGATTGCAGACAGTGCCTACATGATGACGTGATGATTGCAGACAGTGGCTACATGATGATTGTGATGATTGCAGACAGTGCCTACATGATGACGTAATGATTGCAGGCAGTGGCTACATGATGACGTGATGATTGCAGACAGTGGCTACATGATGATTGTGATGATTGCAGACAGTGGTTACATGATGATTGCAGACAGTGGCTACATGATGATTGTGATGATTGCAGACAGTGCCTACATGATGACGTAATGATTGCAGGCAGTGGCTACATGATGACGTGATGATTGCAGACAGTGGCTACATGAGCAACGAGTCGTACGATCACCTCATCGCCACTGCCTGGATCCCGTTCCTGGACGCTGTGCCGGAGAATGGCTGCATGCAGGTACTGACGTCACTAGTACACGTCACGCAATACGTCATCGTCTTCAGGAGGGACATTCATAGAAGGCTACTCTTAGCTGCACTCGGCACATATGAATGCAAACACCCTCCACCCTTACCCTCCATCGTTCCCCCCCCCCCCCCCCCCCCCCCCCTTCTTTTCTGTTACCACTACCTCCCTCATCCTAAACCTCATTCTGTCTCGGAAGCAGAAACTATCCATTCGTCCGTTTACATCATACAGAATATTGAACTTTTTATTTATAATTAATTCACTTGTCCCTCATGATGAGCTATAGAAGACTACATGTAACGTTCATTGTGACTGTGAAGGTTGAATAGCAAGTCTTTAATTTTCTGTAGCTTTCATATCTTCGTTGAATTCTATGGTTGGTTATGTTAAAAAAAAAAAAAGGTTCTTTCCTTCGTGTGTTTTCAAAAAGCGGTCTGCTCTCTCTCTGTCTCTCTGTCTCTGTCTCTGTCTCTCTCTGTCTCTGTCTCTCTCTGTCTCTCTCTCTCTCTCTCTCTCTCTCTGTGTGTGCGCGTGCGTGCGTCCGTGCGTGTGTGTTTGTTAGTGTGTGTGTGTGTGTGTGTGTGTGTGTGTGTGTGTGTACTTGCATGCGCGGACATATATGTGTGTGCTCGCCAGTGTGGTTTGAACAATGTCACTGTGCGCACCTGGTGTAAGTGGTGTATTTGTGTCACTGTACATACATATTGTGAGGGTTGGATTGTGTCATTGTACATACTGGTTAGCGGTGCTGTATTGTGTCCATGTTCACATCCGTTGCCTGTTCTGTATTGTCTCACTGTAATACACTTTCAGTCACAGTTATTGTATCACGTCTGTTGCCAGTTCCGAATTGTATGACTGTACATACCTGTTGTCAGTGCTGTATTGCTGTATTGTGTCACTGTACACATCTGTCGCTATATTGTACCACTGTACACATCTGTTGGCAGTGCTGGCTTGTGTCACTGCATATCTGTTGTCAGTTCAGTTCTGTATTGTTTCATTGTATATACCCGTTGCTAGTGTTGTATTGCTGTATAATGACATTGTACATATCTGCTGCCGTATTGTGCCACTGTACACACCTGTTGTCTGTGCTGTATTGTGTTGCTGTACAAACAAGGTGTCAACTGTGTTGTGTCACTATGTCTACCTGTTGTCAGTGCTTTATTGTGTCAATGTACAAACATGTCAGTGTTGTAGTTTGTCACTGCACATACCCATTGCCATTGACGTATTGAGACACTGTATACAGCAGTTGTCTGCTGGTTTCTGTCACTGTACACATCTGCTGTCAGATCTGAATCGTGTCAATTGTCTGGGCTATATTTAGTCACCCTACTTACCTCTTGTCATGGTTCTGTTGCCTCCCTGGTTGCCTCTACTGGTTGTCAGTGCTGTACTGGGTCACTGTGTAAACCTGTTGTCCGTTCAGTATTGGGTCACTGTACTTACCTGTTGTCAGTGGCATATTGTGTCTCGGCACACACCCGTTGTCAGTGCTGTATTGTGTCACCGTGTGAACTGTTGTCTGTTCAGTATGGGTCACTGTACTTACCTGTTGTCAGTGGCATGTTGTGTCAATGTACACACCTGTTGTCAGTGCTGTATTGTGTGACTATGTAAACCTGTTGTACGTTCAGTATTGGGTCACTGTACTTACCTGTAGTCAGTGGCATATTGTGTCTCTTCACACACCTGTTGTCAGGGTTGTGTTGCGTCGTTACACACACCTGATGTCAGCGCTGTGTTGTGTCATGATACATACCTTTTGTCAGCGATGTGTTGTGTCATTATACATACCTTTTGTCAGCGCTGTGTTGTGTCATTATACATACCTTTTGTCAGCGCTGTGTTGTGTCATTATACATACCTGTAGTTAGCACTGTGTTGTGTCATTATACGTACCTGTTGTCAGCGCTGTGGTGTGTCATTATACATACCTGTTGTCAGCGCTGTGTTGTGTCATTATACATACCTTTGTCAGCGCTGTGTTGTGTCGTTATACACACCTGTTGTCAGTGCTGTGTTGTGTCATTATACGTACCTTTTGTCAGCGCTGTTGTCAGCGCTGTTTTGTGTCATTATACATACCTGTTGTCAGTGCTGTTTTGTGTCATTATACATACCTTTTGTCAGCGCTGTGTTGTGTCATTATACATACCTGTTGTCAGTGCTGTGTGTTGTGACATCATACATGCCTGTTGTCAGTGCTGTGTTGTGACATCATACATACCTTTTGTCAGCGCTGTGTTGTGTCATTATAATACCTGTTGTCAGTGCTGTGTTGTGTCATTATACACACCTGTTGTCAGCGCTGTGTTGTGACATCATACATACCTGTTGTCAGCGCTGTGTTGTGTCATTATACATACCTGTTTTCAGCGCTGTGTTGTGTCATTATACATACCTGTTTTCTGTGTTGTGTCATTATACATACCTGTTGTCAGTGCAGTGTTGTGTCTCTATACACACCTGTTGACAGCGCTGTGCTGTGTCGTTATACAAACCTGTTGACAGTGCAGTGTTGTCTCACTATACCCACCCTGTTGTCAGCGTGGTGTTGTGTCGTTATACATACCTGTTGTCAGCGCTGTGTTGTGTCATTATGCACACCTGTTGTTAGCG
>JADBJO010011200.1:57500-66872 GCA_016801955.1 Conus betulinus
TGATCACACAATGCTGCTTTGATTCGTCTAAAATCTCAAACCATGAATAGTTTCAAAACGGGCTGACTGAGGGTGGAAAATGAAGCCAATAAAAAAAAAAAAAGATTTGAAAACATACATGAAACATACATGAACGGATTGCAATGAATGAGCCACCAACCAAACGTCCTACATGTATTGAATAGAACTGGCATTTATAAATGAACCAACAACCTACCGTCCTACATGGTGTGAATTGGATTGGCATTTATAAATGAACCACCAACCATCCTAAATGGTGTGAATAGAATTGGCATTTATAAATGAACCACCAACCAGCCATCCTACATGATGTGAATAGAATTGGCATATGTAAATGAACCACCAACCATCCTACACGTACAGAATAGAATCGGCATTTATAAATAAACAAGCAACCATCCTGCATGTATGGAACAGAAGTGGCATTTACAAATAAACAAGCAACCATCTTACACGTATGGAACAGAAGTGGCATTTACTGAAGACCGGCGGGCCGATTCAGCAGCGGTGCGGAGTCTCCTCTGGTAGGTGGCATCTTGATGACCTGATATGAATTGCTGACACTTTGAGGGCGACAGGACAGGGTCTGGATGTAGCTGTGTACAGGGCGGAGTGTTGAGATGGGAAACGAAGGTCAACATCTTTTTTTCTTTTATGATCTTTTGTATGTAGTACGTTCTAGGGGCTGTAAGCATAACACAACCGGCATCTTGGATCAGTTACGATGCGTAAATCAATTCTTTGGCACGAAAAACCGAATTAAGACATACTGGCTCACACAAATCATAACTAAATCCCGAACCCAAATCCAAACCGCAAGCCCGGCTTTTACACACACACACACAAAAACGCGCGCGCGCACACACACACACACACACACACACACACACACACACACACACACAAACAAACAAACAACCAAATTAGGTTTGCAGCCCTCCATCACTGAGCGTGTCAAACGATGATGATGTGCATCTGCCGCAGCCTCCCCAACGTGTCAAACGACGTTCGCTGGAGTGTGGGACCTCCGCTGGCAGTCTCCCAAGGAGAACTTCGGCTTCTACGGCATCCAGGAGGGGATCTTGATGAGGTCTCCAGGCCGCCCGGACCTGCAGCCTGACTGGGCCGAGTTCCTCAAGGTGGACCGCAAGGCGGTCTCTGGCAGAAACGACACATGAAGCTGGAGGAGGGGGAGGAGGTGAGCCGGCTGCTGGGCTGGATTCGGGTGGTTTGTCGGTTGAAGTACTGCTGCTGCTACTGCTGCAGCAGCTGCTGCTGCTAATTACTACTAATACTACTTCTACGACTACAGCTATTACTAATACTCGTACTACGATTTCTACGACTACGGGCACTATTATTACTACCGATGCTACAACTACTACTATTACTACTACTACTGCTGCTGCTGCTGCTGCTGCTGCTGCTGCTACCAACCATACAACAACTACTACTACTAACACAACAGGAACAACAACGACGACTGTTACTACTACTGTGCTGCTGTTGCTACTACTACTACTTCTGCTGCTGCTGCTGCTGCTGCTGCTACTACTACTACTACTACTACTACTACTACTACTACAGCAACAACTACGACTACTATCATCACTTCTACTGGTGCTGCTGCTGCTGCTGCTGCTACTACAACTACTACTACTACTACTACCACCACTACTATCATCACCACCACCACTACAACTACTACCTCCACAACCCCTACTACTACTACTACTATTACTACTACTAGTAGTATGTGTGTGTTTGCGCGGGCGCGCGTTATGAGGAGTGAGGGGATGGGGGTGTCTGGATACACGCACTCACACACCCGCGGAACAAAACAGCTCTGAACTCTGTCTGACATCAGACTGTTCACAGCGGAACAAAACAGCTCTTAACTCTGCATCAATCCCACAGACAGTGGATCACACAACCCCGCGGAACAAAACAGCTCTGAACTCTGCATCAATCTATCTGTCCACAGCCAGTGGATCCAGAATTCGACACGAGAGTTACCGGTCCTTGGATCGGCAAATGGGAGATCGTCAATCACAACGTGCATACCCGGACCTTCAAGGCTCAGACGGCCGCGTCGTAGAGCAACGTCACATGATGACGTACACTGACGTCAGCTTTTGACGTCATTCATGCACTGCTGCCGTCGTAACGAATCTACGTGCTGTAGTAGTAGTAGCAGTAGTAGTAGTAGTTGTAGGAGTAGTATCATTATCATTATTATCATCACATCATCATCATTAGTGGTAGTGGTAGGAGTAATAGCTGTAGTAGTAGTAGTTCTATTACTATCATACTACTATTATTATTATTATTATTGATATAGGTTTGTTGCTGTTAAATTTTATTGTGTTATTGTTTTCAATATCGTTGTCATACGATGGTAACTGTGAGAAAGTCGGTTTTCTTTCTTCTATCATATTGACGCAATGAAATAATTACTTCGTTGAAAATAAAGGCAAACGACTAGCATATGTGGCATTGTATGTGCGGATAAGGCGTAATTACTTCTAAGTTTGTCTCTTTGGTATCTATATATCTATCTATCTATCTATCTATCTATCTGTCAAGGGAACGAAACCTCTCACAAAGGGGCCTTCAGCGCTTTAGAAGAAAAGAATGCCGCACGTGGTGGAGAAATAGGAAATGGGCCGATTAGCAATACGCCCTCACCTAGCGCATACGGTCAAACTGTGTCAAGGAGGTTGAAGTGGTCAGGTAATTAATTGTCACGTGATAGATGGCAACTAAGGTAGTGAGGACCCTCCCGAGTTCGAACCTTTCCGATAACGAAAGGGAGGAAAATGTAACCACGAGGACCCTGGAGCATCGAGCGGACGCTAAAAACTCGGTCTGCTGAAGTTGTTCTGTAAACAGATCTTGAAGAACAGGAGTCTTGGGCTTGTTCAGATGGTATTGCCGTGGGGCACTGTGTTGATGCTTTGTCAGGCTAGTTGAATGCGTGTGGACGTTGCTGTCTTAGCTTTCCCTACGATAATTACTGTGTTTTAAGTGGCTCCCGGAGTTGGCGGGAAATTTCGTTGTCCATTTGGTGCGAAGTGGTTAGTTGCTAAGCAGTTTGATAGGGATGTGTGTAAATGCTAAAGAAGCATCACTGACAAAGTCATGGCCCAAAGGGAAATCCTTTGTGTCCATCCATGTGCAAACTGAGGGAGAACAAGACCAGGAAAGAGAGGAGAGGAGAACACCACGAGGGAGAGAGAGGAACAGAGGAGAGAGAGGAGAGAAGAGTGAGCAGGACAGAACAGGGTCAAGAAAAACGTGGTCTGGGCGACAGAAGTGACAGCGAGGTTTTAGGCGTAGAAGACAAGCTGAGAAAGAAAGACGGAGTTCGAAACTCAGAGGGGGATGAAAGAGACAAAGAAGAAGATTTCTATCGAGTTCCCAGAGACGACCACGGGGACCTGGTCCTGAAACCTGGAGCCAGTCAACCAAGGGCGTCACCATCACCCAGTGCTGAAGAAAACTTGAAGAGACTTGTTCCGAGAACTGTGGTGTGGTGTACAAGTGTTTGTGTGTGTGTGTGTGTGGGGGGGGGGGGGGGGGGGGGGAGGGAGGGGCCAGGTAAGAAGCCATTGTGACCCGGGATTAGGAAGTCTGATCTTTTATGTGTTGATTATTCCATTTTGTGTAATTGGTGTTTTCATGTGTAATTATAAGTAGCATAGAAAACTGTATTTCTTGTTCTCAGTCGTGTTAGGAGAGAAACGAATGCGTGCGTGACATCCCATTCCCAGAGAAAGGTGAATGGTTGGTGGGTGCATGAGTGCGCTTATGCGTGTATGAGTGCAGAGATAACGTTGGTGTGTTAGGCCTGACTAATGATACATCAACTTCGTTCACTAGACACTATCTATCTATCTATCAGTTGTCTATCTATCTATTTGGTTATATATTGTTCTATCTATCTTTCTACCCATCTATCTGTCTTTCTGTCTGTCTGTCGATCTATCTATTTCTGTATATACATCTATCAGTCTCTCTCTGTCTCTGTCTCTCTCTTTTCTTTATCTATGTACACACACACACACACACACACACACACACACACACACACATACATAAGATGGTTGTCTTCAGCACTAGTGTGCAATGTAAACAAGAGATACTGACGAAGCCTAAATAAAAGGCGAAAGCTTTTGAAAAAAGAACATGAAGAGTGTGTGGCTGGTGTGCCTGCTTTTTTTTTGTACTTATATATATATATATATATATATATATATACATATATATATATATATATATATATATATATATTTGTTAAAAATAGGGTGATAAAAGGAAGTTTTATCACCCTATTTTTAACAGATGTTGCTCCCCACGGGGTTGAGCACCTTAAGATTTTTATTAGGCGTTTTAGCAGTATTTATATATATATATATATATATATATATATATATATATATACAATGAAACAATAAATTCCAAGGATAAGTACCGAGCACCGTTCCAGTACTTACAGAGCAGCTATGAGTTTTCAAAAAAAACTAACTAAAGGTGCCACTAAGAAGCAAAAAAAAGAAAATCATCAATGAAAGAGCAAAACAAGCTACATTTTCTTGTGAAAAGTAGAAAAATATAAAAAGATAACCTCTTAAGACACAAGTGCTGAGGGCCAGTTCTTGGAATGAATCCGCAAGGGACTAAATTACAATGAAAAAACAATAAATTCAAGGATAAGTACCGAGCACGTTCCAGCAACTTACAGAGCAGCTAGGTGTTGCAATGACTGCAAGAAATATTGAATTATAAACAAAGCTTGCTCTTATGTCTCAGATTGTAGAAATAGGGGGGGGGGGTGGTAAGCTTCATATCTGCAGTGGTAGATGATTCTGCCTAACTGACAGTATGTGCTTGAGTGGGTGAAATGGGGAATAAATAAATGCTTCTTTTGACTCCTCTGCCTTTTCGGTTTTTAAGAAGAATGCTATACCAGAAAAAGGCTGGTGTGCAATACCATAGTATGTTTGTTGAGTTTTCAAAAAAACTAACTAAAGGTGCCACCTAAGAAGCAAAAAAAAAATCATGAAAGAGAGCAAACAAGCTACATTTTCTTGTGTGAAAAGTAGAAAATATAAAAAGATAACCTCTTAAGACACAAGTGCTGAGGGCCAGTTCTTGGAATGAATCCGCAAGGGACTAAATTACAATGAAACAATAAATTCCAAGGATAAGTACCGAGCACCGTTCCAGCAACTTACAGAGCAGCTAGGTGTTGCAATGACTGCAAGAAATATTGAATTATAAACAAAGCTTGCTCTTATGTCTCAGATTGTAGAAATAGGGGGGGGGTGATAAGCCTTCATATCTGCAGTGGTAGATGATTCTGCCTAACTGACAGTATGTGCTTGAGTGGGTGAAATGGGGAAATAAATAAATGCTTCTCAAAATGAACCTTCAGCAAGCTTATAGTCTCCCAAAGAGGAGAGACCATCTCCAATGGGGAGAAAGCTCACTAACATATAACTCCTGGTCAGATACCGGTATTTCGAAACCTGATTGTTTCTCCTCAGTGACCGCGGGAAAGTGGTAATTTGACTCCTCTGCCTTTTCGGTTTTAAGAAGAATGCTATACCAAAAAAAGGCTGGTGTGCAATACCATAGTATGTTTGTTGAGTTTTCAAAAAAAAACTAACTAAAGGTGCCACCTAAGAAGCAAAAGAAAATCATGATGAAAGAGCAAAACAAGCTACATTTTCTCTTGTGAAAAGTAGAAAAATATAAAAAGATAACCTCTTAAGACACAAGTGCTGAGGGCCAGTTCTTGGAATGAATCCGCAAGGGACTAAATTACAATGAAACAATAAATTCCAAGGATAAGTACCGAGCACCGTTCCAGCAACTTACAGAGCAGCTAGGTGTTGCAATGACTGCAAGAAATATTGAATTATAAACAAAGCTTGCTCTTATGTCTCAGATTGTAGAAATAGGGGGGTGATAAGCCTTCATATCTGCAGTGGTAGATGATTCTGCCTAACTGACAGTATGTGCTTGAGTGGGTGAATGGGGAATAAATAAATGCTTCTCAAAATGAACCTTCAGCAAGCTTATAGTCTCCAAAAGGGAGACCATCTCCAATGGGGAGAAGCTCACTAACATATAACTCCTGGTCAGATACGGTATTTCGAAACCTGATTGTTTCTCCTCAGTGACCGCGGAAAGTGGTAATTTGACTCCTCTGCCTTTTCGGTTTTAAGAAGAATGCTATACCAGAAAAAGGCTGGTGTGCAATACCATAGTATGTTTGTTGAGTTTTCAAAAAAAACTAACTAAAGGTGCCACCTAAGAAGCAAAAAAAAAAAATCATGAAAGAGCAAAACAAGCTACATTTTCTTGTGAAAAGTAGAAAAAATATAAAAAGATAACCTCTTAAGACACAAGTGCTGAGGGCCAGTTCTTGGAATGAATCCGCAAGGGACTAAATTACAATGAAACAATAAATTCCAAGGATAAGTACCGAGCACCGTTCCAGCAACTTACAGAGCAGCTAGGTGTTGCAATGACTGCAAGAAATATTGAATTATAAACAAAGCTTGCTCTTATGTCTCAGATTGTAGAAATAGGGGGGTGATAAGCCTTCATATCTGCAGTGGTAGATGATTCTGCCTAACTGACAGTATGTGCTTGAGTGGGTGAATGGGGGGAATAAATAAATGCTCTCAAAATGAACCTTCAGCAAGCTTATAGTCTCCAAAAGGGAGACCATCTCCAATGGGGAGAAAGCTCACTAACATATAACTCCTGGTCAGATACCGGTATTTCGAAACCTGATGTTTCTCCTCAGTGACCGCGGAAAGTGGTAATTTGACTCCTCTGCCTTTTCGGTTTTAAGAAGAATGCTATACCAGAAAAGGCTGGTGTGCAATACCATAGTATGTTTGTTGAGTTTTCAAAAAAAAACTAACTAAAGGTGCCACCTAAGAAGCAAAAAAAAAATCATGAAAGAGCAAAACAAGCTACATTTTCATACTGTCAGTTAGGCAGAATCATCTACCACTGCTGATATGAAGGCTTATCACCCCCCTATTTCTACAATCTGAGACATAAGAGCAAGCTTTGTTTATAATTCAATATATATATATATATATCAAGAATACCACTAAAAATGCCCTATATATATATATATATATATATATATATATATGTGTGGTGCGTGTGTGTGTGTGTGTGAGTGTGTGTGTGTGTGTGTGTGTGTGTGGTGTGTGTGTGTGTGTGTGTGTGTGTCTGTTTGTCCATCTATCTATCTGTCTACATACATCGATGGCTTGGAGCAAAAATCGTACATCTGGAACATGCTTCGTTCGAGTAAAATGAAACTGAAATTTAGAAAACTTCTTACTTTAATTGTGTGCAACAAAACACAATCAATTTCTACACTGTGATGCTTTTTGGTGTCATTACTTTCTAACAAGCTTCTGAGCTGTTGAGTATAAAAAGAAAACAAGTTGTTGAACTTGTAGGCTATACCATTTTTGCATGAAATTGATAAAGATGCTTTGAATGGGAAAAAACAAACAATTGAATATGTTCCGGTTTCGTTGCATACTCAGGTACTGTCCATTATGAGCAAAAACTGGTACACCTGACATCACACGGTTTGGGCAAAAAAAAAGAATCAACCTTGTAAGGTGATTATATTTTTTCTACACTAATGAATTGCGCTGTTTACTAGCCATCTTCCCCCTTTAAGGAAAATGATCTCCATAAAAAACTCTGCATGCATCTTTTATCTGTAAGTAAGGCCGCTTAAAACATTTGCAAAAAGCATGTCATTTCGGAAGGTCAAAATTTACTCAATTTAAGATTCAAAATAAACGGGTTTTTTTTTTTTCGAATCCCCGGAGATTGTTAATTGGGAAGGGATACAAAACTGGGCGCCCCATAGAGACAACGACCAGTTCTCAGCGTGATGTACACACATCCTTAGCTTGAGATTGAATTGTGTGGTCAGGCGTCTGCAGTGGTACTCCATCCTCTCTCTGGCCTCTCACGTCATCATCACCAAGCAATAGTGCCGCCAAACCCAGAAACCGGACAAAGCTCTATGGTCTGGAGCCTTGCTTGGTGAAGTGATCCTGGTAGAAATGTGCATCGGTTGACGCAACAGAGGAGACACATAAATCACGGTTTTCATCTCACATGGAAGGGTTTGTATAGTATGTGGTAAGCTATCCTGTACAACATGACAAACCATAAAGGCAACAATCTATCACCCATCAACTGGTCACCACAGATCAAACAATACTGGGAGTTATGCTCCATGCAGACCTTGGGCGGACACGACAGTCTCAGATGTGTAAGAGTATTTTTGAGGCAGGAAACACACACACACACACACACACACACACACACACACACACCACACACACACACACACACACACACACAACACACACACACACACACACACACACACACTGGAAAAAAAGAAATTGTGTATTGACAGTTTCCAGCTCTGTCAAGGAATGACAAAGCAGAATTCTAAGGTGTGAGTTTGTGTGTGACAGTTCAGGCTTTGTCAAGGAATGACAAAGCAGATTTTCTAAGGTGGGAGTGTGTGTGTTGACAGTTCAGGCTTTGTCAAGGAATGACAAAGCAGATTTCTAGGGTGAGTTGTGTCTGGACTGTTCAGGCTTTGTCAAGGAATGACAAAGCAGATTTCTATGGTGTGAGTTGTGTGTTAAACATTCAGGCTTTGTCAAGGATGACAAAGCAGATTCTAAGGTGTGTGAGTTGTGTGTTAACAGTTCAGGCTTTGTCAAGGAATGACAAAGCAGATTTCTAAGGTGTGAGTTGTGTCTGGGACAGTTCAGGCTTTGTCAAGGAATAACAAAGCAGATTTCTAAGATGTGAGTTGTGTGTTGACAGTTCAGGCTTTGTCAAGGAATAACAAAGCAGATTTCTAAGGTGTGGAGTTGTCTCTGGACCACAGTACAGGAACGCGCCCAGTGAAAATGACCTCCATTGTGGTCTGAATGACGGTTAAAAGGGAGACAAACCCTCTACAAGCGGACCTTTCCAGCTTTCTGACCAAACAAAAGGGTAGTAGTCACTGAATGCAGGTGAAATTACAAATAATGAAATGTCGAACTACTGTAATTACGATAATGGCTTTCATCCTAGAAGTAATTACCTCTGGAATATAGAGAGGCTTTTGCATTTTTGTTGCCCGTCGTCGTCTTGAAACGTTTGCCACCATGGGTGTGTGGTGTGTGTGTGTGTGTGGTTGCCGTGCTGTGCGTGTGCGTGGTGTGTGTGTGTGTGTGTGTATTCTGCGGTGAGGTGTCTGTGTGTGTGTTGAGTGCGGAGTGTGTG
>JADBJO010011200.1:77332-100724 GCA_016801955.1 Conus betulinus
GGCCTAAGCTCGACGTGGTAGAAGGTGATGCCCCTGATAGGGTCTCCCATGTCAGACGAATAAGGTTGAAGGCCGTGACAAATACTAACTCGCCTTTTTCCTTATTCTATCATTTGCCTTCTTTAATGGATCTTTCCTAGTTTCGTCTCCCCTTCAAGCCTTCTTTTCCACATTCTTTTTTATTTTCTCTGTGGTCTTCCTAAGATCTGCCGCGATTGCTGGCGGTGCGACCTGTAATGGAGGGGAATGAGATCTTGATGATTAAGAGGGCAGGATCGGACCTCTTCTAGACAGGAGATACACTATGGTCCAAGAGTATCACTCGGCTACCCCTGCGTGGGGCTGGGTCAAGACGGGCAGTTTCCCCGGCTGGCCAAGGTAACCCATGTAGTGCTCAGCTCTCTGTTCCTGGGAGTTGACGATGATCAGAGGGGATAGGAACGGTGGGCTCCTGCTTGTCGCGCATATTCAACCAGAAGCCTGGGAGGGGGTCAAGATAGTGACTTCTTGGCCCTGGCCCCGCAGTTGGACACCGTGCTGGGTGGATAAGAAAGAGATGAAAAAAAAGGCTTCTTCACCTACCCCCCCCCCCCCCCCAAAAAACAAAAACAAAAAAAAAAAAAAAAAAAAAAGAAATGAAAAGCAAATTTCAGTTTCAAAAGAATGATGCAGGAGTCTGAAGTGGACTATGGTTCTGAAATGGAAACAAGATCATGAAGTTGGTAAATTTAGGTCTAAGAGTGTTAAGAGTATCGGTTTGAATTAAGCGCTGACACGACATTTGTACAAAGGGACTCGCATTTTATCATTTCGATAGGGACAAATTTATTCAGGAATTCTAAAACGGTTCATTTCCTTTCTCCAGCCACGCCACGAGTGCGAGCTTGTACGTAGGTACACACAAACATATAAACAATACGTTCTCTCCCTCCCTCCCAGGACTGGGTGGAAAAAAGTCCCAGGACTGGGTGGAAAAAGTATTTATATACTTATCCTATTATCCTGGTAAAATGAAATTTCGTTTCGTTTCGTTTCCCTCCCTCCCTCCCCGCTCTCTCTCTCCCTCTCTCGCACGCACCCCCCGCACACACACGCACGCACACACACGCCACATGCACACACCCACGCGCTCGCTTTCAAACACTCCATCTTATCCATACAGAAAGCCAATATGGGAGGGATGCATTAAAAAGCCACTGCTGTGCCAGTGTGGACAGCTGAAAGCTTTCATGAAGCTCCCACATCACGTTATGTAAATCAAACATCACGTGATGTAAATCAAAGTATCAGATGGCGAGAGAACGCCTCGTAAAC
The DNA here is from genome assembly GCA_016801955.1 of Conus betulinus. Lineage (NCBI taxonomy): Eukaryota > Metazoa > Mollusca > Gastropoda > Neogastropoda > Conidae > Conus > Conus betulinus. The sequence goes on from JADBJO010011200.1 coordinate 78,647, forward strand.
GTTTAACTGCTTTTACCGATTTGGATGTGTCAGTTTTGGTTTTTTTTTCCCCGGCATTCTGTCCAATATTGAAAGGTTGTCTTGATTTCTCATCAACAGAGACAAGGACCTGCTCCATAAACGGCTAGAGACGACAGAAATCTTCCTCGGCAGCCACGGAAAACGGAGATAGGAGGACACGAGAACCGGGAACAAGTAGTTTCAAGGGAAGTAGTGACAGTGTTGGTCTTCAGATTCCATAATTTTTTTTTCATCGCCCTCCATCCTTTTTGTCCGTCTTCCAGTATTGTCTCTTTTGCACCACAGCTTAGTATTTTGACATTGTTAGTGTCTTAGCTTCTTGTTCTGTTGAGTTTGGTGTCTTATTTCAAAGGTGTATTTTTTAATGAACATGTTTTTCCTCCATCAGGATTACTGTTGACTTCATACACAGCACTTTGTGTCATCTCTTCCAGATTATTGTCCCTTTCATCGGCAGTTTTAATGTCATCATTCTCAAGTTTATGTCTTCATTTGTAGCGTTTTTCTTCCTCTGTCCAAGGAATTGATATCCTTTTCTTTTCCCAGGCCAAAGAGTCCTGTCGCATCAATGTGGCTCGTTTTTGTGTAACGGTATCCTCTGGATTAAAAGTTTGTAAAAACAACACCATGGGTATCAGATCCCCCGGAGTCAAGCTTCTGAGGAAGTCTTTGATCCTTTTTCCTGAATTTGTTTTCTCTTGTGCGCGTTAACTTATGATCTGAGTATCCTCTAACCAGTTGAAAGTCTAACATGGTAATAGTCAACATCAGAATTCTTCTATATGGTTTGATACCCTTAGTCTACAGCGTTGAGCGTCTCTTTTCTCAGCATTTGATGTCCTTTTTGACATTGTATATAATAGTGTGCTCCTTTTACAAGGTTGTTTTACGTCCATAAGATTTACTGTCCTCTTTTCTTGGGGTTTAGTGTCCTCTTTCCAAGGAGTTCAACATCCAGTTCTTTCAAAGGATTATGACTCATTGTGTCATTGTCCTTTCATGGGGTTTAATGTCTACATCCTATACAGGATTTGGCGTCTTCCTTTCACTGGATTTAGCACCTCCCTTGCTTATAATTTTGTGTGTTCATTTATTTCGTCCTGTTCTTCCACGCAATTTTATGTGCTTTCATGGCTTTAGTATTTCCTTCTACAAATTTAGTATCCTTTTTTCCAAAGGGTTTAGTGCCTAAGTCCTAGAAGGGATCACTGTCCTCTAAAGCCTTTAGTGTCCTCGTTACATAGAACCGATTCTCCTCCTTTCATGGGGCTAGCATTGCCATCATTGTAAAGGGTTACTGCCTTCATTTTTTACATTCATGTCCACCACTCTTTAACAAACTAAATTTCTGGCTTCTGCTGCGGTTCAGCCTTCCTTTCACAAGATAAAAAGTAATCTTTCTCTAGCTGCTCTGGTTTCCTACGTCAACGTGCTGTTGAACAAGGATACAAAACCAGGGGTACCAGAGTGAATACTCTCTGGGAAAGGTTCAGCCTTCTTTTCACAAGACTAAGAGTGTTCTTCTTTCTCTAGCTGTTCTGGTTTCCTACGTCAGTGTGCTGTGGAACAAGGATACAAAAACAGGGGGTACCAGAGGGGATGCTCTTTGGGAAAGGTATGAAAGATCGACTCCAGCTATGTAGCAGGTCTCCTAAGTCAGGGATCTGGAACATGGACGCATGTTTTCAGGTCTTTTGGGGTTGAGGTGCAAAGGTCTTGAAGTCTTTAAACCGCTTCCTGAAATATTCCCTAGTACGCACCTGGTACCTTTGGTCAACAGAACACAGGGTATGGTAATTAACAATGAAAAAAAGAGATCCTGGCATGTATTATACTGGCCTTCGTTCATGGGATCTAGTTTCATCTGTCGATTATTGTACGCTGTTATAGGGTTAAGCATCCTCGTGTGGTGTTCTTTTATAGGTTGAATGTCTTATTGGGTGGATTGTGTCATTTTTCCAGAAGTTATTTTCCTCTTTACACGAGCTCTACTGTGATCTTTCCGTGTTAGGGTCCTTTCATAGAAGCTAGTGTCCTCTTTTCTGGCCATTGTCAGTTTTTTGGTATGGTATAATACATTGTTTCCACATGGTGTAGTAATCTCTAGTGTTGGTCGAGTCTCTTTTCACAGGAGTCCCCTACTTCAGGATTAGGGTCCTCGTTTGAATATGGTATAGTCTCCTTTTGTAAGAGGTTTATGACCTTCTTTCGCTTGTTTAACTGTCACTCGTACATAGGTTTTTAGCATTTTTCTTCCATGTTCTATAAAGTTCTTTTCTACCACAGGATTTTTGTCCTTGGATCATTGTCTGTCTGGTATCATTCGATTAATTTGTCTTTTCTAGACCTAAGGCTTCGATCAAATGGTTTATATTAATCTCTTTCCCTATTGTTTAGTGTCTTGTATCGAGAGCCGTAGTGCGCGCCATGGGTGGTGGTGGTGGTGGTGGGTGGTGTGTGTGTTGGGGGGGAGTGGGGTGTAGAACTACCTTAAAGACCTTTGTGTCTCTCTGACATAATTTCCTTACTTCCAATTTTCAGCGACTTCATTTTCGTCAGAATGTAATCAGTCGTCGTGTTTGGCAGATCGTGGGTTGGCCACTCTCTCTCCGGAGATCCCTACCAGTCTAACAGGAGACCATTGCATTGCTCTGTTCTGGACAACCAATTTCCTCACCAAGGTTACCTCCACTTATTAACAGGTATTTTTTCATGTTTAGATTTGTCAATACATGACCCCCACGCTGATCGTGGACTATGAGGGGTCTGTCCATGACGATCTGCATGGAAGTGACCATTTTGCCGTTATATTAAAATCCGTAACAACTGAAAACGCCTCTGTGCGGGAACACGTTAATCACAGAAAAAGCTAATTGGAATCTTTCTGTTTGAAATATTTCAAAGGAGCTCGGGCAAACTGACGTTCTTAGAAGTGAAGATCCGGCAGAATCTCTTGACTATCACTTTAAGTCTGCAAAAACGTGTATTTTGATGTCTTCCAATAAACTGCAACTGCCTAAAAACGCCTTGCTTTAATTTTGACTGCCAACAGATTTCAAGAAAATGGAAACGGGCTCAGTGTAGGGTATTCCAGAGATATCAGCTCTCAATGCTCGAGTCCATCAAAAAGTCCGAGTCAAAATGATTCACACTTTTATAGTCTGTAAATGTCAGTCTTGGACATGCACACTTTTATAGTCTGTAAACGTCAGTCTTGGACAAACTTCCCATGGCAGTAATATAAAACGTCAGGGAAAAGGTCAGGGGCATCAGTAAGAAAATCACAGGAAGAACACCAACCCATCAGTTCATCACTTGATGCTCTGATAACTGAAAAACAAGCTGTTGCCAATCTGCAGGCCTCTATTGTTCAACAGAACTCCTTATTCTCAAGTAGATCTGCTGTTCAAAAAAAAATTATCATACAGTTTCGGTTCTGTCAGCTCTTAAGTGTGAAACCTACCATTTTTAATTGAACTGAAATCAGCTCTACAAACCTGGCCTGGATGATGATATCAGATTATGAAATATCTCTCGGAACGCTGTCTCCAGACCAGTTCTAAAAGTCTGTAACCATATCTGGACCATAGGGTGCTTTTCGCTGTTTGATGAAAAGCCGTGATCCTTCTGATTCCTTAGCCCGGAAAAAAACTTACCAGCCCTTCAAGGTATCTTCAGACAGCTCTGACCAGCAGACTCCTCAAGCTAGTGGGAAAAGATGGTCAGCTCCAGTCTGATGTGGAAGCTGGAAATATATGGCCTTTAAGCCAATGAACAGTGCAGGTTTTGGAAGTACCACTGGACCATTGACCATTTAGTCCCTGTGGAAACCACCATCTGCAACGTCTTCATTACTAAACAGCATGTGATTGCTGTCTTTTTCTTGATCTGGAAGAAGCGCATGCTACCATTTAGAAATCTAGAACACTTACGGATCTTCATAGATTTGGTTTTCGCGTTCATTTGCATTTGTTTATTTAAAACTCTGTCTCAACGACAGTTCTATTTCCGTATTGGCTTGCCAGAGAGCACTTAGCACTCCGAAAGTTGTGGCACACATGGATTGGGGCGCTGGCAAGAAAACTCTTCTCCATCTTAACAGGGCTCAAATCCACTCCAAACTGGACTATGGGTGTGTAGTTTATGGCTCGACCAGACCTTCCAACCTGAACATCTAGATCCCATCCACCATCGCTGTCTTGGTGCAGTCAGCACCACCCTTGTTTATATCCTGTTTGCCGAGGTGGGAGAAGCATCCTTCATGAATCGTCGGCTGAAACGTATCTTTAAACTACTGTTTGAATCTATCTTCTGAATCCCAAGACCCTGCACATGACTGTGCTCTTGACCCCAGGTTCCGAAAAAAAAATTCTATGACCACCCCAGTCCCATTCCATCCGTACGAATTCGTATACTTGCCCATTTAAAACAATGCAGATATAGACTTTAGGTCGTGTGTCATCAAGTTTCCTGATGATCCACCAGGGACTTTCTTTTACCCCAGAGATCGAGTTCGATTAAAAACTTATAGTCTTGTACCGTAAAGTTACCACTAGCTCCTTGGCGTACAAGTTCTTTTTCGCCGCCGGCAGTAGGTCCTTTTCAGAGATGTTCTAAACACTTTCCCACTTACAGCTCCATTTACACTGCTGATTTGACAGCCTTGGTCCTGGCTCCTGAAATGGTCCTTAATAAAAAAAAAAAGTTCATTTTGTCGGTCTCACTTTCTGCTTTGGAGGCCATTGCCAGCCATAACCGCAAGCACCCTCAGCTGCTGAAGCTGTGTGAACTGCGACCTGAAATCAGATGGACACAACATAGTTTTTGCTTGGTTTCCCAGCCATGTGGGCATCGAGGCAACGAGTTTGTTGCTCAACTTGCCAAGAGTGCCACAAGGAAAGAGTTAATCGGGTTTGTGTATGCGTCTCACTGGTCTGAAACCCAGAGCCCAGGCTTACGTCAAAGACCTGGCAAGAGGAATGGAACATGCAGACGGATACAAAACTATTCAAAATTTGTCGAAACCTGGAAGAGTTCATGTTCCAGAGGCGGCCGAAAGAACGTCTTATATACAGGCCACACTTTTTACACACATTCTCGTCTTTGAAAGGTGAACAAGCTCCGTGGTGCATTCCTTGTCATGTTCCAGTGAAACATTCTTTTGGAGTGTTGGGACGTGCATGATGTGAGACATAAAATGTACAGCAGACTCCATGAAAAGCTTGTTCAGAGACGTCCCACCTGACGTGATCTTTGTGTTTCTGAGGGAGATTAAACATCCTACGTGTGGTCTACTATTTTACACAAGAAATACTTTTTACTAAAATTTCTGGTGTGCTCTTAGAAGATGCATTTCAAAGGGTTGTGTGAATGATGTTTTTTTTTTTCCAATGCCGTGTGAGTTGACTTCAACATGGCGGCAGCCCTGATACCCTTTGCAGTTGGCTGGGCTATACGCAAATTACCATTATCATTACCATCTATCTCTCTCTCTCTCTTTCTCTGTCTCTGTCTCTCTCTGTCCTCTCTCCTTCCTTCTTTCCTTCCCTTCCAGGAGATGTCTTTTTCTGCAGTAGTTCAGGACCTTGTTAAAAATTCAGGTCTGAAGGTGTTAGAATATCGATTTGAATTGAGCGCTGACCTAACATTTTTTTCACAAAGGGACTCGCATTTTCTTATTTCGATATGGACAAATTTATTACGAATTCTAATAATGCTTTTCTAGCTCTCCTTCTTCAGCCAAGTATTTCGCCATTACCATAGGTGTGCTCGTGCATATGTAGGCGGATGCGCATGCGTCCACACTAACATAGACGCAATTGCATGCAGGGATGTGCACTTGTACACTCAAAGCGTGCGCTCACACACAACTAATGCACACAGGAGCGCGGTTGTGCGCGTGGGTACGCACATACATGCATATCTAACACGTTGTCTCCCCCACACAAACACACATGCGTGTGCGCGCGCGTGCACACACACACGCACACACGCGCGCGCGCACTCGCACGGACGCACGCACACACACACACACACACACACACACACACACACACACACACACACACACACACACAGAGTACGGGCTCGCACTCAAACACTCCGTCTCTATCCATACAGAAAGCCGATGGGGAGGAACGGATTCAAAGCCACTGCTGTGCCAATTTATATAGCAGAAATCTTCCTTGCAGCTCCCATATCACGTGATGTGAATCAAACTATTATCAGATAGATATTATCAGACGCGTCTAAAACCTTACACTGCTTTCGGTGAACTGGGTGTGTCAGTCCCCCCACCCCCCTACAGTCCAATGATTAAAGGTAGTCTTGATTTTCCATCAACAGAGATGAGAATCTGTTCCATCAACGGCCAGAGGTGACGGAAATCTTCCACAGCAGCCACGGAAAGGTCACACGAACTTGGGAAATGGACTTAAAAGGGGGAGTAGTGTCAGTGTTGTTCTAAATATTCCGTATTTTTTCTTCCATGTTCTCTACCATATTGTCCTTTTTCTTCTAGTATTCTCTCTTATGTATCGTAGCTTAGTATTTTGACACAGGTTAGTGTTTTAGTTTCTCGTTCTTCTGCTCAGTTGGGTGTCTTTTTTCAAAGGTTTTCTTTCTTAATGAAGATATTTCCATCAGGCTTTACTGTTATGTTTATATTCATACACAGGACTTTGTGTGATCACTTCCTAGCTCATTGTCCCTTTCATACGCAGTTTTAGTGTCATCATTCTCAAGTTTATATGTCTTCATTCGTAGTGTTTTTATCCCCTCTTTCCAAGGATTTAATGTCCCTTTCTTTCCCAAGCTAAAGAGTCCTCCTGTTTGATCAGTGTGGCTCATATTCGTGTATCAGTATCCTCTGGAATAAGAGTTTAAAAAAAAAAAAAAAAACGGTGGTATCAGATCCCTCAGAGGTCAAGCTGCAGAAGAAGTCTTTGATTTTCTCCCAGGATTTTTTTTTCTTGTGTGCACGTTGGGTCTTCTTCTGATCTGAGTATCTATCAAGCCGTTGAAAGTCTTAGGTGGTAATACTGAATATTAGAATTCTTCTATAGGTTGGATTCCCTTAGTTTACAGTTAAAAGTTCTCTTTTTTTAGGATTTGACATCTTTTTTTGTCATTGTATAATTATATATCGCGCTCCTTTCACAAGGTTATCTAGTTTCAAAAGGTGTACTGTCCTCGTTCCAGAGAGTTCAGCGTCCAGTTCTTTCAAAGGGTTTTGTCTCCTCCTTGCATTGCTGTCCCTTCATAGGCTTAATGTCGTCTTCCTATATAGGATTTGGCGTCGTCCTTTCACTGGTTTTAGTACCTTCCTCGCGTCTTGTTTTTGTGTCTTCCTTCATATCGCCCTGTTCTACCACAGGGTTTTATGTGCTGTCATAGTTTTAGTATTTCCTTCTAGATATTAACTCCCTCCGGGGGTTGCAACCTTGCCGTGGTCAGAGGGCTTGCGTGGTCCAGTGATCTTTTAGGCTTTTGCTGACGGGGGCATGATACTCGACTAGATGGTTGGTTAGTTGTGAACGCTTCTAGGCCTGTATAGCCAAGTTGCTGAGTGGCCTAAGCATTACGTGGTAGGAATTGATGCCCCTGGTAGGGTCTCCCATGTCAGAAAGGTTAGGAGTGAGGGCCCAGACAAATAGTAACCCCACCTTTTCCTATTCTGTCTTTTGCCTTTCCTAATAGATCTTCTCTTTCTTCTTTCCCTCCGGGGGTTTGCAACCTGTCGTGGTCGGAAGGCTTGCGCGGTCCTGTGATCCCTTAGGCTTTGCTGGCGGGGGCATCAATACTTGAAGATAGGCTAGTTTTTTTTTTAAAATGCTTCTAGGCCTGAAAAGTCCAGTTGCTGTCTGGCCTAAGCATAACGTGATAAGGAATTGATGCCCCTGAAAAGTCGACCAACTGTTGGGCTCCCGTTTGCGGCTGCAGTAAGGAAGCCAACAACAGTCAGCATCGGCGTGCAGACGGTCGAATCCTCGTTTGCCGAGAGAGCCAGAAACCAAGTCTGTAGCCTCAGGCAGAACCACTGCATGCGATGAACCCCAGCAGTCATCGCCTCCAGATATGACTCGGTCTTAAAAGCCCGCTCCTGCCCCCAGACCATCAGGGGGCAACAGACCTACAGGCCCTTCAGGGCGGCAGAGAGTGGAAGTTGTTGAAGTGCAAGACAAGACCACCCCCTCAAAATCCCAAAGGGCACCCTACAGCTGTCAACAAGGAGCTGGCGGTTCTGGAGAAAAGACCAACTCGCCGCTAAAAAGAAAGCGCCGTATATTTTATCAGATCGAGAGAAAAAAGCAGAGAGAAACACCAACAGAATTTGCAGTTCTCTTGGATCTAGATGACGTCGACATGGATGAAAGGAACTTGTTGTGAAGAGTTACGAGATTTATTTTCCTTCACCATCTCTCTTTTATGATGGACTCATCCACAATGGATTCAGTCATACAATGGAATATTAGGGATTGTCTTCCAGTTTCGAAGAACTGCAGCTCTTGTGCTGTGAAGCTAGACCGATGTTTCTTTCACTGCAAGAAACTCTTATGAAGTCTGATAAAACTTTCTCACTTTCTGGCTACAGCTTTCTAAATCAACCTGCGCAATCTGTTCAACATGGCGTTTCTGGTGGAGTAGCCTTATTCATTCATAACTCTGTTCTGTACAGTCCATTTGCTCTGCATACTCCGCTTCAGGCAGTGGCAGCTCGGGTTACTCTCCACAAGACAATTACTATCTGTAGCTTGTATCTGTCTCCAAATATATGTCACCAAACGGGACCACATTTCGCTCTTGGAGCAGCTTCCAAGACTCTTCCTGCTGTTGGGGGATCTGAATGGCCACTTCTCCTCTATGGGGAAGTGAGAGATCTTCACCAAGGGGTCTGCTTTCAGAGGAAGTGTTTTCGGATCTTGATTTTGTGTTTTTTGAATGGGAAATCGCCAACTTACTTTCACTCCGCTAATGGCACCACGTCTTGTCTGGATATCTTTCTGTCTGTGACCCATCTTTGTTTTTAGATTTTGTTTGCGAGGTTGATGACTAGGGCGCAGATAAAAACTCTGCTGCACCTCTACAGAGCCTTGGTCCGTTCCAAACTGGACTATGGTTGTGCTGTGTACAGCTCTGCAAGACTGTCTTACCTCAAACTCCACCATCAAGGGCTTCGTCTCTGTATTGGAGCATTCCGCACCACCCTGTGTACAGCGTGTACGCAGAGGCAGGTGAACCATTACTGTCCAACCACAGGCTGAAACTGTCTTTGAATTATATCAGACTGTTCTGGGAACCGGAAAACCCTGCCTATGACTGTGTCTTTGACCCACAGTTTCGAAGCAAATTTGAAAAAAACTCTAACTGTATTCCGCCGTTTTGGTATTCGTATGCAGCCTCACGTGTGGAGTGCAGGTCTAGACCTAGGAGTTGTGTCCGATTTTTCCAAGTTTCCAGATGAGCCTCCGTGGACCTTTTTCACACCAGAGATTCGTTTTGATCTTGCAGCTTTTCGCAAAGAGTCCACCAGCTCTCTGGCATACAAGGCATTGTATGCTGAGCTCTGTCAAAAAATTCCTATCCTGTCAGAAAATTTCCACTGACGGTTCCAAGTCTGAAGATGGAGTGGCCTGTGCCTCCTATTGCCCTGGTGCTCCTCAAATACTGTTAGAACATATCCCTTCAGATGCTTCTGCTTACTCTGCTGAACTTACAGCTCTGGTTCTGGCACTGAGGATAATCTCACAATCTAGGAAGAGGGACTTTCTGGTTCTGTCAGATTCACTGTCAGCTTTGGAGGCCACAGCTGGCCGCAACCTTCAGCATCCCGAACTTTTTATACTACTTTGAACTTTTTACCAAGTTGAAAGTGGAGGGTTACAACATTATTTTGGCTTGGATTCCGGTTCATGTTGGCATCGGAAGGAATGAAATGGTTGATCGTTTGGCCAAGAATGCCACAAGAGAGAAACTGTCCAACATATATATCGCCTGCTCAGATATGAAACCCAAAATTAACGATTATATCAGAGACCTCTGGCAGGAGGATTGGAATACGCAGACGGATAACAAACTCTTTCAGATCCGTCCAAACCTTAAGGAGTTCCTCTCATCTACATCTGGTGGTTGTAAAGAAGAAACAGTTCTGTGCCGGCTGCACACCGGCCATTCGTATTTTATCCATTCATGCTTTTAAAGAGTGAAGAAGTTCCGTAGTGCATTCCATGTCATGTGCCACTCACAGTGAAGCATATTCTTTTAGAGTGTTGGGACTTGCACGATGTGAGACACAAACATTTTACAGCAGATTCCATGAAAACCGTGTTGAGAGATGTTCCACCTGACGCGATCTTTGAGTTCTTGTAAGAGGTTAACATTTTTTCATCAGATCGGAGATTTTACAGTGGAAAGACTTTTAACAAAGTTTTGGTTGAGTTTTTAGACGATGTATTTTGAAGAATTGTGTGAATGACATATGAGTTGATTTTAATGTGGTGACAGCCCTGATATATAGCTCCTTGCGGTCGGCTGGACTATAAGCAACATTATCTTATCTTGTACAGAAGAATGGATTTTAAATTATGTTCACTACAGTTGTCCCAAAGGGTTGATGCATAATCAATCTATGACAAATATGTGCACAGAAAAAAGTTTTCGAGAGTGGCCATTGAGGAAATTTTTTATCCGAGACAACTGAATTTTTTTTTTTGAAAGGCGTTTTGCTAAGAATGTTATATGTTCAGTCCAAGATAAATCTTTGCCAATAATTACACATTGTGTTTTGTGTGAACTCACTTCCTCAAATTTATTGTTGGATATGAGTAAAGGCTGAAAATTTGATTTCATTTTTTGTCTTGTAGACACGTACATGTACTTTGTTTTAATAGCATTTAAAGACATATGGTTTAGATGTGTCCATTCAGCAAGTTTATCGATATCTGCTTGAAGCTTAATTGTTAATTCATAGGCATCAGAGTCGTTCTTGTGAAGAGCTGTATCATCTGCGAACGTTTCGAATTTACATTTAACAAAATAAGGCAGATCATTTACGTAAATAGTAAACAAAAAAGGTCCGTACACAGAGCCTTGTGGAACACCATATTTCACAGGCATAAATGTTGACAATTTGTCAGTTACAGCTACAAATTGTTTTCGGTCACATAAAAAAAAGATGAAACAAGACTTATGAATTCTGGAGTCAGTTTGTAAAGTTCAAGTTTACGGCACAACAAAGACTGCTTGATGACATCAAAAGCTTTTCAAAGTCTATGAAGAGGATACCTGCAAATTTATTCTCGTTTATGCTGCAAAAGAAGACTGTCCATAAGCTGTGTGAGGGCTGTGTGGCAAGAATGATGTTATCGAAAGCCCGACTGACTTTCATGGAGAGTTTTTTATCAGCAAAATAAGAATACAGAGACTTATGCATGTGTTTTTCGATCGGTTTTGCAATGGCTGATAAAATGGATATTGGTCTGTAATTTGATGGGTTTGAAGAATCCCCAGTTTTATACAGAGGAATAACTTTAGCTTCCTTAAATTTTAGAGGAAAAAGTATATATGTATAAATTGTATAAGTATGTCAAAGTATCTGTGATAACAGGACATGACAACTTAAGTATTTTTGTCTCGATACCATCCAAATCACGAGTATTTGATTGGGTTGAAGTAGACAAGGCTTTCAGTAACATCTGAAACGGCCATGGGTTTCAGACTAAATGGAACACGAATATCCTTGGAATGGATGTATTGTTCTAAATAATTGAGATCATTTTTACTAGATCATTTATATGATTCTATTTGCTATGGTTTCAAAATGGTTATTTAGTTGATCTGCGGACATGTCTGAGCTCATTTGTTGATTTTTTGACACATGTTTATATGTTGATTACTTTCCAAATTTGCCTGGTATCTTTGGTAGAAGTTAACATTTTTCTAAAGTACGTACGTTTCGATTTCCGTTTTATTGACGTCACTTTTATTTCTTGTGTTTCTTAATTCTTCATTGGTTCCGAAATTACTCAAATGATTCTTTTATTAATTTCTGTGTGTGTCAATTTCTTTAGTTATCCATGGAGGTTTGGGTTCCTGTTTAATCCTTTTCTTTATAAAAAGTGGCGTGTGTTTTATCATATACGGAGGTAAACGTATCAATCCAAAATTCAGGTGCTTTATTTGGATCTCTGAATTGATAGATGAGGTCAAATTGTGCTTCAGAAAGGTCAGTAAGGAAAATCTTCTTTAAAGTTTCTAAATCTCCTGTAGTAAATAACTTTATGACCTACTTTTGGAATTTTTACACGGTTTTTGAAGCAAGTAAGGCAAATTGGATTGTGATCACTGCAGCCATAGGGAGGGGAACGAAGTTCGATAATGGATTGTTTTTCATTTGTGTAAACATGATCTATTAGAGTAGCGGAATTTTCAGTTATACGCGTTGGTCTATCGATTAGTTGATCTAAATTATGTGACATATAGTTCTGATACCACTTTGATTTTAACAGATCAATGTTAAAATCTCCTGAAATAATTGTCTCATAACTTAGAATGGTTACTTCATCTATTATTGCATTAAATCTGTCCTGCCAATCAGTGGTTTCTGATGGGTTTTCTATAGACAAAGCCTGTTGCAAGTGGTTGACTATTTTTCATACTTATTTCCATCCAGACAGATTCAACACCATAATTTTCAAAATTAACTACCCTTTTACATTTTAGTGAGGAAGCATGATATATAAGTAAGCCAGTGGATTTGGTTTATGGGGGTCTAGTCGCATTATCCTGGCATGTCCATTTCTGTATGTGATATATGAGAAGATAACCGGGATTCAGAAAAACAAAATACATGAAAACTGTTTCCATCACTGCGAAGTATAGTTGCAATATCATCTTTTTTGTTTGTTGCATTATTGATATTAAAGTACCCTACACGAAGTCCATGTTTGGATAGAGGTCTTGAAAGAGGTTAACATTTTTCATCGGATCTGAGATTTTACAGTGGAAAGATTTTAAACAGTTTTGATTGGGTTTTTAGACGATTTTTTTAAAGAATTGTGTGATGAATGACTCGTGAGTTGCTCTTAACGTGGTGACAGCCCTGATATGGCCCTTTGCGGTCGGATGGGCTATTAGCAACATTATCTTATGTTTGGATGGCCATATGTCTGAAGTCTTAGGCATGTTGCAGTGTATAGCACTAGGTATGGCTTAAATAGAATGGTAAGAGGGAACACTGAATAAATCACCGCTTATTTATAAAACAAATATTCACTTTCTAAACCAGTGGCCTAACTATTGAAATTCTAATAATGATATGGAAAAAAAAATCATATAAAAATCAGAAGACAAGGTGAGAGTAAGTAAACAAAGGATCAAATCTAAAAAATCACAAGTATCGAAGAAACCACGAATCATTTTTTTAATGATTTGAAAATAGATTACAAATTAATCTGTGTAAATGTTCACACAGCACAAGGTGAAAGCCTATAGAGTATTTCAAAGACAAAAAAGGAAAGACTGTGTGAACAATACCAAGAAACGTTTGTATCAACGTAAACAAAACACTTTAAAGAAAACAAACAGGAAAGCACAATCAATCTGAACCTTATGAGTAGGCAACTGCATCACACACCATGCTCAAGATTTTTAACAAAGTTTGGGTTTAGTTTTTAGACGATGTATTTTAAAGAATTTGTGTGAATGAATTACCTGTGAGCTGATTTCAACGTGGTGACAGCCCTGATATGGCCCTTTGCGGTCGGCTGGGCTGTAAGCAACATTATCTTATCTCACACACCATGTTTCTCTCTCTCTCTCTCTCTCTCTCTCTCTCTCTCTCTCTCTCTCTCTCCAGCGCTCCTCCCCTCTTCCTCCCTCCCTCTCTCTCTCACTCCCTCTGACCCCCCTTTTTAATGTGCCTGTGGATTTTCGTTCATGGACATTTGTTCTGACATCATGCAGTTCAAAAGCACAGAATCACTCCACACGTACGCACATGCGTCAGCAGTGCCATACTCATTGACACGGAGCATCGTTTCACAGAACAGTGTTCAACATTCAACGACGGTCATGGCAGGGCACAACTATTTTCTCAGGTATGCACGTGCACCACACTTTGCCCGGGGATTTGAAAAGGGAATCGATTGATCGTTCACATCTTTGGTGCTGGTGCAGCTTATTGGCGCCTTCTCTCCCTCTGTCTCCTTTGCTTTGTCTCTCCACCTTTCTTAGGTACCTTCTGTTCGATAGTCAATGGATTCATATCATTCAGGGGGTCGAGACACCCTGCCCAATCTGTGACTGTGCCAGGCACAGGAGGAGGGGGGACTCCTCTTGGCACAGCAGGCACTGGTGCACGGGGGCCTGGTCTTGGAACAGTAGGCACTGCTGCACGGGGGCCTAGTATTTGAACAGCAGGCTCTGCTGCATGGGAGGCCAGGGTAGAGTGTGTGTGTGTGTGTGTGTGGTGGGGGGGGGGGGGGATGTGGCTTGTGCATCTGTTTTAGTGCTTGCTTTGTGACCTTTTGTTTGGATGTCTTTTTCTCAATACTGTGCAATGTTTATTGAAACTTTTATTTTTCCCATATTGTGAAGCGCTCTGAGGATGTCTTTTTCTCTCATCGAAGAGCGGTATATTTATTATTCGATTTATTATTTTTATTATTATTATTATTATTATTAAGCATTAATTCTGATCATTAGGTTGCCACACCAAAGAAGGGAAATGCTGTAGAACTTAAGATATTACGGGGAGAGAGTCTTGTTTTATTGGATTGAGAGTTAACATTGTCTGCTTTAGCTTTCTGCTGATGTTGAGAATACACAGGAGGAGGGGGGGACTGCTCTTGGCACAGTAGGCACTGCTGCATGGGGGGCCTGGTCTTGGAACAGCAGGCACTGCTGCACGGGGACCTGGTCTTGGAACAGCAGGCACTGCTGCACGGGGACCTGGTCTTGGAACAGCAGGCACTGCTGCACGGGGGGAATGCTCTTGGAACAGCAGGCACTGCTGCACGGGGGGAATGCTCTTGGAACAGTAGGCACTGCTGCACGGGGGACTGTTCATCTGCGAATGTTTTGAATTTACATTTAACAAAATAAGGCAGATCATTTACGTAAATAGTAAACAAAAGAGGTCCTAACACAGAGCCTTGTGGAACATCATATTTCACAGGCATAAATGTTGACAATTTGTCAGTTACAGCTACAAATTGTTTTCGGTCACATAAGAAAAGATGAAACAAGACTTATGAATTCTGGAGTCAGTTTGTAAAGTTCAAGTTTACGGCACAACAAAGACTGCTTGATGACATCAAAAGCTTTCAAAGTCTACAAAGAGGATACCTGCAAATTTATCTCGTTTATGCTGCAAAGAAGACTGTCCATAAGCTGTGTGAGGGCTGTGTGGCAAGAATGATGTTATCGAAGGCCCGACTGACTTTCATGGAGAAGTTTGTTATCAGCAAAATAAGAATACAGAGACTTATGCATGTGTTTTTCGATCGGTTTTGCAATGGCTGATAAAATGGATATTGGTCTGTAATTTGATGGGTTTTTGAAGAATCCCTGGTTTTATACAGAGGAATAACTTTAGTGTCCTTAAATTTTAGAGGAAAAGTGTATATATGTATAAATTGTATAAGTATGTCAAAGTATCTGTGATAACAGGACATGACAACTTAAGTATTTTTGTCTTGATACCATCCAAATCACGAGTATTTGATTGGGTTGAAGTAGACCAGGCTTTAGTAACATCTGAAACGGCCATGGGTTTCAGACTAAATGGAACACGAATATCCTTGGAATGGATGTATTCTAAATAATTGAGATCATTTTTACTAGATCATTTAATATGATTCTATTTGCTATGGTTTCAAAATGATTATTTAGTTGATCTGCGGACATGGCTGAGCTCATTTGTTGATTTTTTGACACATGTTTATTAGTTTATATGTTAATTGCTTTCCAAATTTGCCTGGTATCTTTTGGTAGAAGTTAACATTTTTTTCTAAAGTACGTACGTTTCGATTTCCGTTTTATTGACGTCATTTTATTTCTTTGTTTTCTCAATTCTTCATTGGTTCCAAAATTACTCAAATGATTTCTTTTATTAATTTCTGTGTCAATTTCTTTAGTTATCCATGGAGGTTTGGGTTCCTGTTTAATCCTTTTTTTTTTTATAAAAGGGGCGTGTTTATCATATACGGAGGTAAACGTATCTATCCAAAATTCAGGTGCTTTATTTGGATCTCTGAATTGATAGATGAGATCAAATTGTGCTTCAGAAAGGTCAGTAAGGAAATCTTTAAAGTTTCTAAATCTCCTGTAGTAATAACTTTATGACCTACTTTTGGAATTTTTACACGGTTTTTGAAGCAAGTAAGGCAAATTGGATTGTGATCACTGCAGCCATAGGGAGGGGAACGAAGTTTGATAATGGATTGTTTTTCATTTGTGTAAACATGATCTATTAGAGTAGCGGAATTTTCAGTTATACGCGTTGGTCTATCGATTAGTTGATCTAAATTATGTGACATATAGTTCTGATACCACTTTGATTTTAACAGATCAATGTTAAAATCTCCTAAAATAATTGTCTCATAACTTAGAATGGTTACTTCTTCATCTATTATTGCATTAAATCTGTCCTGCCAATCAGTGGTTTCTGATGGGTTTCTATAGACAAAGCCTATTGCAAGTGGTTGACTATTTTTCATACTTATTTCCATACAGATTCAACACATAATTTTCAAAATTAACTAGCCTTTTACATTTTAGTGAGGAAGCATGATGTATAAGTAAGCCAGTGGATTTTGGTTTATGGGGGTCTAGTCGCATTATCCTGGCATGTCCATTTCTGCATCTGATATATGAGAAGATAACCGGGATTCAGAAAAACAAAATACGTGAAAACCGTTTCCATCACTGCGAAGTAAGTTGCAATATCATCTTTTTTTTTGTTGCGTTATTGATATTAAGGTACCCTACACGAAGTCCATGTTTGGATGGAGGTCTTGAAAGAGGTTAACATTTTTCATCGGATCTGAGATTTTACAGTGTTAAGATTTTAAACAAAGTTTTTGATTGGGTTTTTAGACGATATCTTTGAAAGAATTGTGTGAATGAATGACTCGTGAGTTGATCTTAACGTGGTGACAGCCCTGATGTGGCCCTACGGGCTATTAGCAACATTATGTTTGGATGGCCATATATCTAAAGTCTTAGACATGTTGCAGTGTATAGCACTAGGTATGGCTTCAATAGAATGGTGAGAGGGAACACTGAATAAATCACCGCTTATTTATAAAACAAATATTCACTTTCTAAACCAGTGGCCTAACTATTGAAATTAATAATGATATGGAAAAAAATCATATAAAAATGAGAAGACAAGGTGAGAGTAAGCAAACAAAGGATCAAATCTAAAAATCACAAGTATCGAAGAAACCACGAATCATTTTTTTTAATGATTTGAAAATAGATTACAAATTAATCTGTGTAAATGTTGACACGGCACAAGGTGAAAGCCTATAGAGTATTTCAAAGACAAAAAAGGAAACACTGTGTGAACAATACCAAGAAACGTTTGTATCAACGTAAACAAAACACTTTAAAGAAAACAAACAGGAAAGCACAATCAATCTGAACCTTCTTATGAGTAGGCAACTGCATCACACACCATGCTCAAGATTTTTAACACAGTTTGGGTTTAGTTTTTAGACGATGTATTTTAAAGAATTGTGTGAATGAATTACCTGTGAGCTGATTTCAATGTGGTGACAGCCCTGATATGGCCCTTTGTGGTCGGCTGAGCTATAAGCAACATTATCTTATCTTATGGGTAAGCATACCATGTATCACGGAAGCTGCGGACAGGCTGGGAGGGATGAGGAATACCATGAGGACCGGAGTGCAACTGCTGGTTGGGAGACATTTCAGAGAGGACGGCATCGTTAAATCTGACATTGCCAGCATTGAATCTGAAATGAAAATCCCGTGAATATTTGTTCCCTCCCTGCCGACCGTTTGGCAAATCCCGCTCTGTCTGGTGTGACCTCTGCATTGTGGCAATGTGTACCAGCCAGTCCAAGACAGTGCTCTTGAATTTAGAGGCCAGCTGAGCTGTACCCTTAAAACAGGGGTGGCTGAGGTCTTTCAACATGGCCAGCTCAGGAGCACCAGAAGCGGCAATAAATGTATTAGTGTTTATTAAAGTAGCTTCAGACTGGAAACAAGCTTCACTAAGATTCCGGTTTGAGGGGAAAACAGAATTATTCAAATTGTGTCTGCCATTTGCTGGAATTAAGGAGCTGAATACTATTTTTGAAGTGGGGAAAGCTTGATGACACTGGTTAATCAACTGTGTTCATTGTTGAACTGTGACCTGTCCTGATGGGCAGTCATTTATGCCAACATGGACGATTAGGGCTTCGGCTTTGTGATTAGCTGGCTGATAGATAAGCCAGTGCTGTACGTCATGGGTTGAAATTGCTGACACACAGATTTGAAACATGTTATAAGAGCGTAAGGCTAGTCTCTTGGGGTCCAGGTACTGCAAGAGAGAGTCACCAATTAAGAGCACAGACACTTGATCATTCACAGCTGTAGAACTTGAGATATCATGGGGAGAGAGTTGGGTCTTGTAATATTGGATTGAGAGTTAACATTGTCTGCTTTAGCTTTCTGCTGATGTTGAGAATACATGTCACTGGATAATTTTTCACATAACTCGGTACTAGAAGTTTCTGGTGCGTTTCTAGAAGATACCATTTAAAGAGATGTGTGAAAGTCTTTTTTTTAAATGACTGGTGAGTGATGATTTTAACGTGGTGACAGCCCTGATGTGGCCCTTTGCGGTCGGCTGGGCTATAAGCAGCATCACCTTATCTTATTCGCTGCTAGACAGAGGAGCAAAAACATTACTGACAGGAATGGAATAGTCGGTCGTAAGATGAGCAGATGAAACGTCATCGCGAACGCCAGGTTTTGCAGGAAGGGCTGCTGAATCAGAGACTGGGGCACTGGGTTTGTTGAATTCAGTGGGTATAGTGCCTTCATTAGCAGGCTCTGTGAGCGTGGGGGACTTGACAGGATGTGCAAAAGGCTCCCCACTCTCCGCACAGCTGCTGTCACTGCCATGAACAGTTGGTTGCTGAGCCGGCCGTGGGTTAGCAGGTTTGGCGAGAAGGCATTCCGTATTCTTCAGGCTGTGAGTCGGAGAAGTCGGCTGAGAAACTGACAAATGAGCAGGTTTAGCTGTGTCGTCTGCACTCCATGAAACCACTTCTCAAGGCTGAACTGCGTGATGGTGTCAACTGTTGACTTCGTGGATTTTACTTGAGTTCTGAATGGAGGTTGCCAAGTTGGGATTTAAGCCATTTGTTTTCTTTCATTAAAACATTAATGGAGTCCTTCAATTGTGATTTCTAAGTCATCGATTCTTGAGTTGAAGGAATCCCTGTCAGATTTAATATGGGATTTCAGTTCATTTTTTGTCGCCGTTTTTGCATCCTCAATCAATGAGAAAAACACATTTTTCATGTCTTGCTGGGAAGCATCTAGATCATCCACTTTTTTTTTTCAGCTGGTGAAATTCTTGTCTGTACAAGTGGACAGAGGAACACGAATCTTTGTTTTGGAATTGTCTGAGACAAAGAGTCCATCTGCAAAGTCTTTTACTTCTAGGTGCTAGAGGTGTTGCGTTGAATGTCTTTGACTATGTCTCGGTGGAAGATAATAGCGCTGATGCGGAGGGGGTAGGTGTGTGAAGCACAACCTGCTGAGGGTGCACTGACAGGGACTCATCAGGCGAAGATCACTGACGGATTCTGGTGGTGATGTTTCCTGCTCTGTGGCTGCTCTTAGCTCTCCACAGGGACTTGATCCATCCTGGGGGTCTGTCACCGCTGGTTCCCAGTGAGGGTCCATTGTGGAGGTGGTCGGGGACAAGGGGCCAAGGGGATGGACAAACGTAAGAGGGACGTGAAGAGTGGAGGAAGTCAAAGTGTCAGGTCCATGTTCAGCAGAAATGCACTGACGATATGTTTGTTTTTCACACTCTTCAAGATCCCAGAGGGAGCAATCTCTTCTTTGAAAACGAAAAAGACGTATGGTGGTTTTAGCTAGAGCAGTGGGAAGGTTGGTGATCCAGTGTAAGGAAGGAAATGGTCATATCTGATCGTTTAGGTTGTAATCGGTCACTTGTAGTTTAAAGGAGCCGTCAGAAATAGCTGAGAAACGATATAGAACATTTCACTAAACACATAATTCCTGCACTCTGCGCCAAAAATGTGTTTGTATTATGCAGCGGTGTAAAGAAGTTTCTTTTCGCTCGAAATGTCATTTTTTAATGTGCCTGTGGATTTTCGTTCATGGACATTTGTTCTGACATCATGCAGTTCAAAAGCACAGAATCACTCCACACGTACGCACATGTGTCAGCAGTGCCATACTCATTGACTTTACACACGGAGCATTTTTTCACAGAACAGTGTTCAACAACATCAACGACGGTCATGGCAGGGCACAACTATTTTCTCAGGTACGCACGTGCACCACACTTTGCCGGGGATTTGAAAAGGGAATCGATTGATCGTTCACATCTTTGGTGCTAGTGCAGCTTATTGGCGCCTTCTCTCCCTCTGTCTCCTCTGCCTTTGTCTCTCCACCCTTCTTAGGTACCCTTTTGTTCGATAATCAATTTACTGGTATCGTTCAGGGGGTCGAGACACCCTGCCCGATCTCGTGACTGTGCCAGGCACAGGAGGAGGGGGGACTCCTCTTGGTACAGCAGGCACTGCTGCACACGGGGGCCTGGTCTTGGAACAGCAGGCACTGCTGCACGGGGGCCTGGTCTTGGAACAGTAGGCACTGCTGCACAGGGGCCTGCTCTTGGAACAGCAGGGACTGCTGCATGGGAGGCCATGGTAGAGTGAGTGGGGGGATGGGAGGGGGGATATGGCTTGTGCATGTGTTTTAGTGCTTGCTTTGTGACCTTTCATTTTGATGCCTTTTTCTCATTACTGTGCAATGTTTATGGCAACTTTTATTTTCCCTCCGGGGGTTGCAACCTTGCCGTGGTTGGAGGGCTTGCGTGGACCTGTGATCCCTTAGGCTTTGCTGGCGGGGGCATCACTACTTGAAGATAGGCTAGTTTTTTTTCAAATGCTTCTAGGCCTGACAAGTTGAAGATGCTGTCTGGCCTAAGCGCAACGTGGTAAGGAGTTGATGTCCCTGGTAGGGCTTCCCATGTCAGACAGGCTAAGGGTGAGGATCCTGACTAATAGTAACCCGCCTTTCTCCTTTTCTTGTTTTCTGCCTTTCTTATTTGGGTCTTTTCTATCTTCGTCTCCCCTTCAAGTCTTCTTTCCAACACTCCTCTTTTCTCTGTGGTCTTCTTGAGGCCCCCACCGTGTTGCCGTGCGGTGCGTCCTGTGATGGGGGAGAATAGGATCCTGGAGGTTGAGACCGCTGATGTGACTGCGGTGCATCAAGTCAACACACCTCTTTGGCCTGGACTTCCCCTAGACAGGTGGTCGAAGTGGCCCACTTCGATCAAGCGGGCTGGTCGCGTGCATGCCCTAGCTCAGGCTAGAAGGCGGCGGCTCGGGTCAAACGGGGTTTGGGAGCTTCTGTGGCAGGGATGCTTTCAGGCCTGTGTATATCTCCTTTGAAGTCCTGGTGCCCAGATATACTGGAATTCCATATAAAATGGGCATCCCCCTTGTTGGGACTCGATGGCGGGTGGGAATCAAAAGAGATGAATTCTAATGAATACACCATGGCACCAAAAACAAAAAAAAAGACACAGGCAGGATTCAGAAACAGAGACGGACACGGATTCGGAACATGAGACGAGAGTCCTTTCAGGCTTCTGGCCCAGCTGGCTGATTGTGGAGGGAGCAGATGAAGATAGACCTCTGTCAGGCCTGAGTCCTTTTGCGATTGCGAAGGGAATCAATGGCCTCAGCGGGAAGCCAAAGAGTGTCAAGAGACTGAGGAATGGGTCACTTCTGATTGAGTGCTCATCCAAGCTGCACTCCGAGATGCTGTTAAA
>JADBJO010011201.1:0-20000 GCA_016801955.1 Conus betulinus
GACGGAATAGGGGAGAGGGGGAAAAGGAGAGGGCGACTGACAAAGTGGGAGAAGAATGAAGAAAGGAAAAGGGAGATGAAAGGGGGGGTGAAAAGAGATTGAGTAGAAGGGTAAGAAAAGAGATGTGAGGGATTATGGAAAAAAAGTAGGAAACAGAGAACAAGAGTAGAACATGAAAGACAGGTGAGGGAAGAAAAAAAAAGGGCAAAATTAGAAAAAAAATGGGAGAAAAACAGAGATAAAACAAGGGTGGCAGAATCAGAATTGTGTGAAATAGGGGAGGAAAGGAAGGGAAAAAAAGGAGAAAGTACGGGAATAAGAATAAAAGGGAGATGGAGTGGGGAGGGAAAAGAAGGGTGAAGAAAGAGTGAAACAGAAACCCGTAAAACATGAGTAGATAAAAAAGAGGTTATATGAGAAAAGAAGAGAAAAATGGAATGAAGATGAAATTAAATTTAAATTATGTAAAGGTTGGGGAGAAATAAGTCGTTGGGCTTCTGGGGTACGAGAAACACTCAAACGAGGGGAAAGAGGGTTGAGAAAGGAACAAAACACTGGGGGATGAGAGAAAATCGAGTAGTAAAGGTGTATGAAAGGGGGGGGTTGTTGATGTTGTTGTTTGGTGGAAGTTGTCAGGGGGGGGTTGGTTTGGAGCAATTTCGAGAGGGGGAGGTGGTGAACGGGTTTGGCGGTTCAGTATGATTTTGCAGCCATAAAGCAATTCGTGGGTGTGATTGACAGACCTGAACAGGCACTGAGCTGGTGGGTTTGACGACTGAAGCACCTCGGGTGGTAGTTGCTAGAACTGACAACCGCAAATGAAGTGGTTGCCCTTTGGGCCCGGCGTGACGAAAGTTTAATACTCTTAGGAAACCCTAACTTAATTGTGAAGTGAAAATGCTCAACAATTCTGAACTAAAAGCTTGCAATACTTGAATGACAACAATCGACACGACCATAAAAAAAAAACAGAAAATGAGAAAAAACATCGAACAAAACACAAAAACACCATCAACAAACACAAACAAAATGACAAAAAAGCAAGAGAGAAGAAAATAAAAAAAAAAAAGAGGATCATTAAATATCGACAACAAGTAATAGTATTGTAGGAAAAATTGAGAAATAAAGGAAAAGAAAAAAGAAGAATAAGTGGAAAAAAACAAAGAAATCCCGGGTAAAGTGAAAAAAGTTGTTTGGTCTTTTTTAACCATTCGAGTTTTATAAAATAATGTACTGGAAAATAAAAAAAAAAGAAAAAAAAAAAGAAAAAAAAAAAAAAAAAAAAACAAAAAAAAAAAAAAAAACAAAAAAAAAAAAAACGCGAAAAAAAAAAAAAAAACAATAACAAAATAATACACACAAACAATATGCACACACAAAAAAACAAAAAAACACACACACACACACTAATTTAAATCATTGAATGGAATCGATCAATTTGATAGCCAACGTGTTCTCAAAGTTTTCTACAAGAGTGCTGTAGGGATCTTGTCATGTTTTGAAAGATTGTACATTTTGGCCAATGCTATACTCTCATCTAAAACGCTTGGGCGTTTGGTCATGTGCGAAAGATGGAGGAGAGCAAGGGAGTGGGGTGGTGTTTTGGTGGGGGTCTGGGGGTTGGGGTGAATTGAGGATGATGAAATGAGGGTTGTCCACTCGTGATTTCAACGACATTGATACAAACCGTGCAGACGTCAATATTCCATTCTATCGCTTCACTGAGCATGAACATGTCTGCATGAGAATGGTGAAGGAACTCGAGGACAGAACGTATTAAAGAGATATCATTTTCACCAGTGAAATATAATCGCTACCGAGAGTACAAGTTTATATTTGTCTTGTTCTTGCTTGGAAATCAAGTCATTAAACTGCGTCAGAGGGACTGCGGGCATATTTGCCTTTTTTTTTTTTTTTTAAAGGCTTTAAGGACACGCTTTCCATTGTAATTTCGAGTCCGCTTGGTTGTTTGGTACCTTATTTGTGTATTTTTGTTTAAGTATCATTTTCAAACTTACCTGTCATGTTGTTGCGCTATTATATACACTTCTAGAATAGAAATTATGGATCAAATCGTCTCCAACTGATGTGATTTTATTTCAAGTCCTAGCTGGATATACAGGGTTTTCATTTTTTGGTAGGGGTCTCTGATTGGTACGCCAATGAATGAAAAGACTCTCCACCGCCAAAAATTTTTATTTTTCATAATTTTTTTTTTAGTTATGTGCCATGGTTTCAGGAAATGCTGTTTGAGGTGTGGATTTTTTGGGTGCGCTCCCAATAACATCTGCCTAGGGGAGAATTTGTCTGACGTGCGCCATATGGCACCATGACACAGCCAGCCCCCTCTTAGCGCCCAAGAATGAAGAAAACGAACCGCCCGAGTATAAAACTACAACCACCGATATAGGTAAACCGGCCGCACCAGTTTTTTTTTACAGTGTCATTGTATTCTGTCGATCTAAGTGTTCCATGCTGTTCATTTTGGTGAACTCGTGATCAAAAAAAAATGCAAAAAATAAAAAATATCATCAGACAATGATCCATTCCGTATGATTGTTTACGTGGCTGTCGGAGGGTCTGAAATTGAAACAAACAAACAAACAAACTAAAAAGACCGCCATTTATTCATCTGTTTTAACTGGAGCGTGGTGGGTGGGTGGTGGGGGATGGTGGTGGGGAAGCTATGTTTTGTGTGTGTGTGTGTGTGTGTGTTGTGTGTGGCTGTGTGTGTGTGTGTGTGTGTGTGGGTGTGTGTTCGGCCTCTCTGTTTCTGTCTCCCTCTCTCTGTGTGTGAAGTACTATTATTCTCTCGCTCTCTCTCGTCTCTCTCTCTCTCTCCCTCTCCTCTCTAATCTATGCAAATAATCTCATCAGGTCCAAAAGTTCTCTCTCTCTCTCAATATCCTCTATCCTCTTCTCTCTTCTCTCTCTCTCTCCTCATCACCGCTCACACACACACCAGCACACAACACAACACCACACAACGCACGCAACGCACCACACTACTTTGTTGTGTTCTATGGACCCTGAGGTTCTTCGCTACATTTTGAGTTGACGACTAGTTCTGAGGTCAAACACACACACACACACCACACCCACACACACACCACACACACACACTCACACACATACACACACACCACGCACACACACACACACATATATCACACCTACACACACACACACACAACACCACACACACCACACACACCACACAATACCCACGCACACCTATCTACACCCTCTCAGAGAGAGAGTCGAGAGATGAGATAGAGAGAGAGAGAGCGAGAGGAGAGAGAGAGAAGGAAGTAGCCTCTTTTGTGAGACCCATCGCGACCTACACCATCCTTCAAAACCAAACGATTCTTTTTCCTCCGCTAACCGTCACAGCCACAGTTGCATACTACAATGAAGAAACCCCCACCCCCCCCCCACCCCTGAAGGCTTCGCACTCCTTCCATATCATAAACTAAACCTTCTTGACTGTTTTTAAATTCCTTGACGTTGTGTACGATACGATCACGCACTTTCTTCATCCCCGATTCTCTGGCGGTGGATCTCATGGTAAGGTCCTTCAGAGGTTACTCTCTGCTCTGAGATACTGACGGTTTGATAGGACTCCGCAATATTCTAAGTCTGTATAGCCGAGGCTAGTTCCCAGGCCCCCTCCCCCTTCCCCCCACCCACCACCACCAAACACCCACACGTTGATAGCGCTGATAACGGGGAGTAGTCTTCTAAAAAGGGAGCGTCACACGACCGTCGTCGCGCCTTCTCTCTCTCTCTCTCTCTCTCTCTCTCTCTCACATCTCTCTCTCGTCTTCTCTCTCTCATCTCTGTGTGTGTGTGTTTGTGTGTGTGTGTTGATTCACATTGCTTACCCACTGTGGAGACACAATGCCTGCTGCAATATTTATTTTTCCTTATATTCTGGTAATACTAACACTGAAAATAAAGTAATTGTAATACTTGTGTGTGATATAATATTCCCCGAAGTTGGAAGTATGGGTTGCCTTAACAATGGCGAGATGAAAAAAAAGGTCATACACACAAACTCCACTCCCTCTGTGGGTAGAGTGGGGATTATCCTGGCCTGTCTATACAGGAGTGTCCGCAGTAGTATCAGCCTGCGTACGCTCAAAGAAAATTATGGTGATCATGATTACCAACACAACATGATAATAAAAAAAAAATGATAATCTCGTAGTAGCAAGAATAACACTAAGAGTTACAAGACAAACAATAACCAAGAACAACAACAACAACAACGACACACAATTAATGATATACGAGGGTACAACACCAAGACCAATAATAATCAAACTGCAATAATCTTGGAGTTGTAAAAGAGAAGAGCGAGAGAAGAGAGAGATAGAGTAGAACGGAGCAGAGAGACGAGGAGATAGTCCACCAACGTCGATGTAGAGCAGGGAAGAGATGTCGGTACAAAAGAACAACCTCTCACACCTCACGTATGCGTAAAGTATCTGACACAATGACGGAGAGAGAGAATAGAGAGAGAGAGGAGAGAGAGCTGATAGAGAGAGCAGATTGTCGGTAAAAGAACCAACCTTAACTCAAGTATGCTATAAGTTCTGACACCAAATGAAGTGGAGCGGCGAGACGAGAGAGCCGAGTTAGAGAGGAGAGAGAAGAGGAGAGGAGACAGAAGCACAAGGCATAAGAGGGGAGAAACCTAGTCACAAGCGCACAGCAAATATAATTTGCAGTCAAAGACTATTCCCTTGGGACAACAAGGAATACAGCCTAAGTGTGAAAGACAACAGTTCGAAGGTCGTGTAGAACTGTCCTTTGTTCACTGTGATGAATGGTCAATGTGACATTTAGTGAACTGATGAGCGTCCGTTGAGCTTTTGTCGACATATACTTCTGTTTTTTAAAACAGGTCCGTACTGTGTTTAAAATGAGACGACTCGTCTGACATATACGTTTTACAATGAACTCGTCGTCTCTCATATTGCGTTTAAAATGAACTCGTCTAAGGGATGATAGGACGCTCAGTATTATCATCACCATCGTTATTATCACCAAGAAGATCTTAAAGAACGAGATGAAAAAGAAAAAAAAACACACACATGACACAAAAAACCCATGTACCTCTTGAGTAACCTCAGGTACGAAAAGATACGTGTAAAGAAAAGTTTTAAAAAAAAAAAAAAAAAACGAAATAGGAAGTGTTGTGTGTGTGTGTGTGTGTGTGTGTTGTGTGTGTGTGTGTGTGTGTGTGTGTGTGTGTGTGTTTGCGTGCGTGCGTGCGTGCATGCGTGCGTGCGTGGTGGATGATGTGTGTGTGTATGTGTGTGTGTGTGTGTGTGTGTGTGTGTGTAAAAACTGCATAAAAGTACGTTTCCTGTTCGCTTTTTGCCTTTTTGCAGAAGGGGCGGGAGAGGGGGGGGGGAGGGGGGGGGGGGGGCATGAAAGTCACGACATCATTAACATTGGCCAGACAAATGTCCTGAAGCATTTGGTTTTACACTTCATATGAGCATAATGACTATCACGTTAAGAGGTGCGACCTGGTTATTTACTGTATATTTACTGAGTGCATGATGATCCGCTTTTGGTCTCATATGATTTTATTGTTCTTCTCAGCCAGTATCTCTTCTTCGATCTCCGTGTTCGGCCAAGGCTCTTCACAAGGTGATACTAAAACTGACTGGCTGGAAATCTGTCTCTTACGCTCACTTTACACACTTGTAGTGGGCATAAACGTAAGATGCAAACAGTATTAACCACGTACTTTGACAATGCATATAACGCTAACAAGATTAATTAATTCTTCTCTTCAAAGATGTACTTTGTATATTGTAATTTTGTCTTTTATATTAACATACTGCCAAAAAACGTTGTGGGGTTAGAACGGTGCATTATGTAGAAAACAAAATAATGCCGTAGAGTATGGAGTCGTCCGATGTATTCAAATGACTGGTGTGCGTTCTTTTAATTCACGTGTGTGCGTATATTCTTGAGACTGAAACAGAAGAACTTTAATTAATCATGAACCCAAACACGCACAAAACACAAACACTGACAAATGTAACAAAAAGATGTCTACTAATCCAGGAACTGGAAATGAGTTTTGCTGTGTTTGTAACATTTGTGGTCTAGGTGGTTTTGCTCTAACAACTTCTTTTTTCGTAATGACAGAGAAGAATGTATTGTAACTGCACGAAGAGCAAGAAAAATCGGACAATGAAACAAAATTTGGTTTCCAGAAATCAAAGACAAAAGGCCATATTGCAAACTGAAAAAACATCTGTCTTTTAATAAATTGAACCGAAGTGTGTAAATCATGTGGTATGTATGTGGTATATGCATGCATTAATGCATTTTCCCAGAAAGGATATAATCTTCCACCATCAAGCGTTTAGCCCCTGAATGGAAATTTTTGTTTCGTAATTTCACAGTCTCTCACTAATGTACATACCCTTTCATTCTAGTATAGGTCAAAACGTGGTGGAATCAGAAAAAAAAAACCCAAACAAACAAAAACCAAAACTATATCCAATTCCTCTAGACAAAATGCAACACATTAAATACAACTATTAATCTGATTTTATAAGGTACGTATTGAATATTTATATTCAAGACAAAACAGAAAGTTGAAAATTGTGGTAGTGTCTGTCACTCATATAACTAACTGTCTTGCTATAGACACCGGCGCAACATGGGTTGTTGAGAAAAGAATGCGTCTATATTGAATACGGCTCAGATATCTGGCCAAAAAACGTTGGTGACTGTTGTTGCTAACTGCTGCTGCTGCTACCAGTACTACTGCTTCTATTATTGGGCAGCTACTACTTCTACTTCGACTATAGCAAAGTTCATTCACCTATGAATGCCTATAATCATTACAAATCTTCGTCTTAACAAAGCAGCAATGAATTGTCAGCTGAATAGCGTTATGAAAATCTTAGATTCTCCACTTCCCTCTGTGCCCTCCTCGCCCCCCCCCCCCCCCTCCCCTCCCTTCTTCCCCCACCCACTTTCTCTCTTCCCCTTCTCCCCCTTTCTTCTTCATTAAGGTGCTTGTGTTATAATCTACTTTAAAAAGAATGCAAGAAAATGGTCATTGCAAAAAAAAAAAAAAAAAAAAAAAAAAATCAGGTGAACAAGAAGCATTTATTCTGGGCGAATCTTTTCTTATGTTACGTCAGAGATACAACGCTTTCGGGCCTACTTGATTCTGTATGTGGCACATTAAGGCTAAGATTAATCCAATCTTTTTCAAACAACAACACCGGACGAGCCTATCCTTCATCTCCAAGCAGTTTAAACTCCACATACGTCCATCTGTATGAGTAGTTATCTCCCTCGACGTCACCTTGAAACCCTGCAGGCTAGTTTCACCGAACGTTGGCAATCCTCGAAAACTAATCAATATCAAAACGATCTCGTGGTACTACGTCACTGCAACTGTCGAGGCTTCTCATTGGACAGCTCCTTCGAGTGGATACGAAAGGAGCTCAGTGACTGGTCAGTGAGTCATGACGTCGATGACCTGTAGCGATAGTAGGTGGACGAGCGGAATGTTAATAAAGATTTCACGAGACCCTCTCTGTCTTGGGAAGGTCCTTGGCGTTTCGTCCCGAAAAGTGGATGGTGTAGCTGTTGGAATCTTCTGATCAAGCCACACTGCCATTGAAGGTAAAGCCTTATTTTGACTACAATTCACTCTGTTCAAACGTTATTCTACGTGTGAATGCACGTTTTGTAATGTAAATGATGATCACGCTCTTCTGTTCGCTATATAAAACTGGCATTTCTAAGGGAAAGTTTCCACTTGGAACGAAGCGTAGAGTTGATAATTATGTCCGGTTAAACAAATTACGTTTGTGGTTACTTCCAGAACTATGTGCTGTACTATTTATCAAAGGAAATCATAAATCATACCAGGAGACGTAATCGGTAAATTAACAAATTGCTTTTCAGTTACATGCCCTTCTGCGTTTTCACTTGAAAAAAGAAAAGGTTTGCAATAAACCAAAAACTTGCAATTTACAGTGTCGGTTGTTTTTACTATTCAATTACATGCCCTTGACAGAAACTGATGACGCTTCCGGAAGCAGCATCAGTTTGGAGTCATTCCCACGCAGATGTTTATCCACAAAACAAGGGTGACCTCCCATATAATTTGAGCACATAAAGCCACTGTAATGATGTACGCCATGACCAATGAACACAGCTAAAAATGGAGGACAAGATGAAGAACACGAAACGTCTTGCAGGTCACGTAGCAATAGGATGAAAATGGGTATTCAGACTGATCGTCTGCATGCATTGAGGATCAAAGGAACACAACTCCTCATTTCTGGCAGAGACTGAAGCAGTAGTTGCCGTCCTTAGCACAACGCCATTCTGAATGTTCAGCTCAAACTGAAATCATCGGATAGACTCTGTTCTGGTCAGGGCACGCATGGGAACACCATTCGCAGAACTCACAAAATTTAGGTGTTTATCGAACACGGGTTGATCCTTACGGATGCAGTGAGTTTCTTCCTTCCTTCGCATGAGATCAGGACTTTGAAATATAGTGTATCTCCTTTATTTACTTTATAGTTGATGTGCACCATTGCATCGGTTTTAAACTGTATAAAAGTCGCTTTCTAAGGTTTTTTTTTTTTGTAACCTCTGCCAGGAAATGTTTTGTTTCTAATTGCTTAGTTGATTTTTGTCTTTCCCTCAGCAAAGTATTGACTATATTTATACAGATATAAGGCAGTTTTTTTTTCTTTCTCAATCAGAGTTTCTTTACATTATATTCAGTAGGTGAAATCTGTCCGTTAAAGGTGATGGAATCAATGGTAACCTCAAGATCAGTCTTGAGCCCACCAACTGTTACTTTTATGAGAAAAACAAACTTCATTCATTTGCAGACTAACCTACTTACATATTTTCTGTTTCGTTCGTGTGCTACTTTGTGTCGTTTGTTGTTTTATCTTACTCAGTGACTACATGTTTTACTTCATTTGATCTTTCCTAAAACTCTTTTAGACAACAGAATTTACACACACACACACGCATACGCGCGCGCGCGCGCGCACACACACACACACACACACACACACACACACCACACACTCACACACACACACACCCCCCACACAAGTGTGTGTGTGTGTGTGTGTGTGTGTGTGTGTGTGTGTGCGCGCGCGCGTATGTGTCATAATCTCGATAAATGGTGTATTTTTGTGCTAGGAATTGAAGATCTTTCTTTTGCTTGATATTTCTATTGAAAAAAAAAAAGAGAAAACTATAAACA
Source organism: Conus betulinus (assembly GCA_016801955.1). NCBI lineage: Eukaryota > Metazoa > Mollusca > Gastropoda > Neogastropoda > Conidae > Conus > Conus betulinus. The sequence goes on from JADBJO010011201.1 coordinate 9,287, forward strand.
CCTCGAAACAAAATCAGTTATGTCAAGCGTGACGATCTTAGGAGTTTTCAATCTGAACAGCAGGCAAATATGTCAGAAATGTAAACGATACGCATGACGGAAGTAAAATGCATTATGGGTTTGTAAGGGAAGCTTTAGCTGGTCAAATCGGAAGTGGTATCGGTTTTAACTGTATAAAAGTCGCTTTTCTAAGTTTTTTTTTTTTAACCTCTGCCAGGAAATTTGATGTTTCTAATTGCTTAGTTGATTTTTTTTTTTTTCTTTCCCTCAGCGAAGTTTAGAGATCCAAAGAAACCATTTCTTTTTAGCAGTGTCTTCCAAAAGATGGCATGTGCACCAAAGACGAACTATTTAATTTCGGTGTTGATTAGCGTTTGTTAATACACATGAAGTGGTAGATTCATTATCAATCAGCAGCGTTGTGACACATTTTAGAACTCCGAAACCACTCAGAGACCGATGCTGACAAAAGCCCTGAAGATCATAGCACCACAATAAACTCATTAAACACTGTAGATTTAAGATCCGGATCCTGATGAAAAAGGCGGATCCCGGATCGGTTTATCGAAATGATATGACCACAGTAGAAGTGCACGCTCTCTCTCGTGTTCTATTCTGGCTGGCTGTATTTTTTTTTTTTACCCTGGGGCAAGACTCGCTGTTTCGCAATTTGCATTTTCGCCCATGATTAAACCACAGAACAAGACACATCATTTTTACCATCTGCATGTTAATACAGAAACCGTTTTTTGAGTGAGAAAATGTACATGTAAGTAACTATACATTTAGGCGAACAATTTATTTATGAATTCATTTCATTTTCTTCTGTATCTGAATCACTGGCATTACCCCCACGTCGCTCATTCAGCCTCCCAGGCCACATCCATATCTGAACCTTTCTCGCTGCAGATAGTGGCACCTGGCAATCCACAGGGAGCAGCCGATGTGAAGTCACGTTTAAAGGCAACTCCCCAGAGGAGACCCTGCACTACTGCTGAGACATTTCGGTGGCGCTGAGTGGCGCCTGTTCTGATCCATCATACGCAGGACAACCACCTGCTAGGCCTCCTACTGACGACAGTGATTGCTTAGTCGCGCGCAGCCAGCGTCAACGAGGTTTCACCTCCGGAGGGCGCCAGCACGTCCGTCCAGCGACAGCCCCCAAAGACTTTGTCGATATGTGTGGGGCCGGAATAGCTCAGTGGTAGAGCACCGGACCCGTGATCTTAGGGTTGCGGGTTCGAATCTCCACCGCGCCGTTTCGGTACAGGGGGATTTTTTCCCCCTCGGAGTTAACATTGCTTCTGACTCCATTTCCCATACAGTCCTTCGAATGAGACTATAAACCGAGGTTCCGTAGTGAACGCACGCATAACGTCTTGCACACGTAAAAATCCCATCACCAACTTTCGGAAGAGAAGGCCAGTTTGGCCGTTGGTATGGATGACACGTTACACATAGCATGCACCTTTCCCGAGGTTGGAATATGGCTGTCTTAATGGTGGGATTGAAAAAAAAAAACCGGTTATACACACAAAACTCCACTCCCTTTGTTGGGCAGATGGGATTAATCCTTGCCTGTCTATACAGGAAGTGTCCGCAGGAGTATCAGCCTGCGTCACAGCTGTCCGGCCGAGATCAAAATCGTGCTCTTTAGTTCCAGCCTGTCCGGCAGGCGATAAACAGAGGCGGCGTGACTCAGCGCTGAGTGCTGAAAAGCTGGAAGCGCACGTGTGTAGGGCCCCATCCCTTTTCTTAAGTGAGCGTGTTCTCATGCTGTGGCGTACGCAGAAGAAGAAGAAGAAGAAGAGAAGAAGAAGAAGTCGATTATCTGCGACCACGGTACAAACTAACCAAGGGCAAAGACGCGGAGAGGAAACCAAAAGTGTGGTCTCCATGAGAGCAGAACATGGAAGGGCTATAGGACTTGAGATTTTCCTTTTTCATGTTGATCGATGAGGATGAAATGATGGACATGATGCCGAAGTGTCCCAATCCGGTCTGAGACTGTATGACAGGACCTTACTTTTTGCTTCCTATCCTCATGTATTCCCGGTGTCACCGGGCCCGAAACATATGGACATGTACAGTGTTGGTCGAGAAATCGGCGTAACGCTGTCAAAGAGGCATCCATCAAGTGGTTCCAGTCTACACAGCTGCGCTCATAGCAAATTCAACCACAGGTATATGAGCAGAAAAATACCAGCAATAAATAGCTGTGGTGAGAATCGAACCCGCGACCTCCAGGCTCTGAAAACGTGACGGTAACCACTGCAACCAAGATGGCTAGTGGACACGTGTGTGTGTGTGTGTGTGTGTGTGTGTGTGTGTGTGTTCGAGCGCGCGAAAAAAAAACCTTCTTCAAGTGAAGTTTGACGTACATATAAAAAATGTAATTAAATGGTAAAGAGTTGTAAGCTGAATATTGTCGTCTATCCCCTCACGAACGAATGAGATCAACGAACGTTTCCAAAGAGACAGACAACACATGTCTTAGTAAAGTTAATTCATACGAAAGTTGAGCTATAATGATGTCGGAGACAGAAAAAAGTACCTTACATAATATGCGTAAAAATTGTATTCGAGTAGTTATAATTTACTTTTGCTAACCTTCGTTTTCTTATAAAGTAATACACGGAATCCACTTTCATCCCCAAAATCAAGATTTTCCTATTTTTTCATAGTTGAAATGAAGCTTAAAGCTATCTTTCTACAAGTCTTAGCCAGGAGGACATAAAGAATGGCAAGAAATATTACAAACGATGTTATGGTGGAAAAAAGACGGATATCAAGAGGAGCAGAGTAAAGCCTCATTTCAAATTTTCATGCCTCAAAGAGCGACGGCTTATACCGATCCTGAACTCAGCATGTAAGCTTACTCTTAGTATTCGTCCCACCATTCCCCTCCCCGCCCCCACCCCAGCCCCCACCTTCAAAGTCCACATTTTTCTATTGTGAAAAAAATAAATCCATTTTTACCGTAGAAGACTGTGAGGTGTAATACTTTTCCACGAAGGTTTTTTGTTTTTGAGTGTGCGTTTTCTTTGATGAATTGCTCAGGGTTTTGTTGATTAAACCGTAGGTGTCTTGTTGTGATATTTATTGAAAATTAAAAGCAAAATTTAAGAACACGTTTGGCTCGGTTGCATGTATTTTTAAACACACCACATGTTGTGTGGCTCTTAAATCTCTAAATGCTTCATTGTAAATATTGTTGTTTTGTGTTGCACTTTTTGACGTTACTTACGATGTATTTTCCGGACTGTGAATGTGTGTTTTAAGTCATGTTCTGGACTATGAATATGTTTTAAGTCATGTTCTGGACTATAAATATGTTTTAAGTCATTTTATGGACTACAAATGTGTTTTACGTCATGTTCTGGACTATAAATGTGTTTTACGTTATGTTCTGGACTACAAATGTGTTTTACGTCATGTTCTGGACTATCAATGTGTGTTTTACGTCATGTTCTGGACTGTCATGTGTTTTACGTCATGTTCTGGACTATCAATGTGTTTTACGTCATGTTCTGAACTACAAATGTGTCTTAAGTCATGTTCTGGACTATCAATGTGTTTTAAAAGTCATGTTCTGGACTAGAAATGTGTTTTTAAGTCATGTTATGGACTAGAAATGTGTTTTAAAGTCATTTTCTGGACTAGAAATGTGCTTTTAAGTCATATTCTCATGCATAAGTAGCTGTAAGCAACAGCTGATGTGAGGTACAACAACAACTTACAATGACATCTCTCGTAAAATGTTTGTTGTATGTACTGCAATGCTACTAGCATTTCTTTTCTATTGTGGTGGAAAAGCGGAAAACTTATGTTATGATCCAAATTACTCTATTACTCACTGTGGAAAGAAAAACGAATAACTGCTTCAATGATCAGTCTCCTACTCTGGGATTCGTCGTTCTTTTTCTCCAAACACCGACCGTGAGATAGTGATGATAATACTGACACAGCGGTGGTGACAGTGATATAGCAGTGATGATAATGATGTAGCAGTGACGATAGTGATATAGCAGTGATGATAGTGAGATAGCAATGATAAGTGATATAGCGGTGATAATAGTGATAGAGCAGTGACTATAGTGATATAGCAATGACTATAGTGATATAGCAGTGAGTATAGTGATACAGCTGTGACGATAGTGATATAGCAGTGACTATAGTGATATAGCAGTGATAAAAGTGATATAGCTGTGACGATAGTGATATAGCAGTGGTAATACTGATATAGCATTGATGATAGTGAGATAGCTGTGATGATAGTGATATAGCTGTGATAATAGTGATATAGCAGTGATGACAGTGATATAGCAGTGATAATAGTGAGATAGCAATGATGATAGTGATACAGCAGTGATAATGGTGATGTACGGAAGCTGACGATGAGAGGACTACCTCTGCTACTTCTACTATTACTGCTTATAAAACTGCTACTAATACTACTGCTGCTGCTACTATACTATTACTGCTAATACTACTGCTACTGATGATGATGATGATTGTGATGGTGATGACGATGATGATGATAATGATGATGATGGTGATGATGATGATGATGATGATGATTGTGATGGTGATGATGATGATGATGATGATGATGATGATGATGGTGGTGATGATGATAACGACAGCAAGAGTAACAACAACAATGATAAGAATGAAACAATGATGTAGCGACAATAACAACAACAAAGAAGGAGAAGGAGGAGGAGGAGAAGAAGAAGAAGAAGAAGAAGAAGAAGAAGAAGAAGGAGGGGGAGGAGAAGGAGAAGAAGAGGAAGAGGAAGAAGAGGAAGGGGAAGTAGAGGACGAAGAAGAAGAAAAAGAAGGAGGAGGAGGAGGAGAAGAGGAGAGGAGGAAGAAGAAGAAGAGGAAGAAGAAAGAAGACGAAGAAGAGGAAGAAGGAGAAGAATAACAACAATGGTAATAATAATATAATAATCATAATAATGATCGACATAGTAGTAGTAGTAGTAGTAGTAGTAGTAGTAATGATAAGATGGTTAATGCTGAAGATGTTAGTGACGACGATGACGACAACGACGACGACGACGACAACGACAACAACAACAACAACAACAACAACAACAGCAACAACAACGGAAAACAACCATGACGATGATGATGTGGATGATCATTAAAAAAAAAAAAGGTATTATAATAATACAGAAATAGATAGCTGGACACATAATAAAGCGCTGAATTGAGGACTCAACTACTGGCGTAAACGCTTGTGCCGATCATCTTTCCGCGATCGCTCGATTACCTGACCCATCTACCCGATTCCGGCAATTCAAAACAGCGCCTTTCCACATGGTTGTTTTATTTCCCGGTTTCCTTGATCGGTCAACCGGTTAATACTTAACACTTCAAAGGAAAGTGCCGGCAGCCTCAACATCCCTGCAGTGTTCGTTTCCCTCATCCGATCCCTCCCCTCCTCCCTTCCCCTCTCACCCACTCCCACCTCCCCACCACCCACACCTTTCCATTCCTCTTTGCCCTTGTCTTTCTAAGTCTTTTTTTTTTTTTTTTTTTTTTTCCCGCGCACTCTGGCTGATACTCCTGCAGACACTCACCGTATGGACAGGCAAGGATCAATCTACCCCATCTACCCTACCCAACAAGGGAGTGGAGTTTTGTGTGTATGACCTTTTTTTTTTTCCCTCCCGCTGTTAAGGCAGCCATACTCCAACTTCGGGGAAGGTGCATGCTATGTGTAACGTGTCCATCCATACCTACGGCCAAACTGGCCTTCTTTTCCGAAAGTTGGTGATGGGATCTTACGTGTGTGCAAGACGTTACGCGTGCGTTCACACAGGGAACCTCGGTTTAGAGTCTCATTCGAAGGCCTGTATGGGAAATGGAGTCAGAACCAATGTTAACTGCGTGGGGAAAATCCCCCTGTACCAAAACGGCCCGGCGGAGATTCGAACCCGCAACCCCAGGATCACTAAGATTACAAGTCCGGCGCACTACTACTGAGCTATTCTGGCCCCTTTCTCTGTTTTAAACCCCCTCCCCAGCCCCCCCCCCCCCCCCCCCCCTTTCCTCGGTCCTCGGCCCTATTCAGAATGGTCCCGATTATAATTTGTTCATCCCCATGTCCACACATCTTCGCTGCTGACAGCATTGCCCAAACAGACCCCAATCTCCCCCAGTCTTCAATCCACTCATCAGCCTTAATAATAATATAATTTACACAGTAGTAAAGAAGATTTTGCGGCCGACACGTTGATGGACGTACCTCTGCAAAAGGAATAAACCACTTCCTAATTTACCAGATTATCTGGATTCTGTGGTCTCCAGTCTTTTTTTTTTTTTTTTTTTTTCAAAGTGTGTTTGTATCAATACAATGTAACGGATTATTTACTGTTAGAAACAAAAGCAATAGTCCTCCAAAGGGAAGAAAACATTATAGAAAATCACAATGCCACTCTTCTCATTTTCGGTCACGTGGCCTTTTTCAAGAGAGAAAACAAACAAAAACAATACAACTCCGTGATGTCCATCTTTGGCAACTGACCAGTTGCCAAAGATGGACATCACGTAGTTGTATTGTTTTGTTTTTTTTCTCTTGAAAAAGTCCACGTGGCCGAAAATTAGAAGAGTGGCATTGCGATTTTCTATTATATTTACTGTTACTTTGTAGTTCCAAATTTCGGATTATCCAAATTCTGTGGTGTCCAGTCCCCCCCCCCCCCCCCCCCCCCCCCCCCCCCCGCTCCCCAAGTGTATTTGTATCATATAGTGATTATTTGCTGTTACTTTGTAGCGACTTCGGATAGTTATATTGATATTCATTATTAATAATTCAGTGTTTGGATGTCATTCTGTGGTCTTCAGTTTTTTTTTTTCATAAGTGTATTTGTATCAGTATGATGATTGACTATTTACCGTTACTTTGTAGCGACGTCCAATAATTGTATTGATATTTATTATTGATTACTTACTGTTCGGCATCATTCTGTGGTCTCCGGTTTTTCTCCGGAAGTGTATTCGTTTCAATATAATATGATTCATTATTTACTGTTACTTTGTAGAGACTACGGATACTTGTTCTGATGGTCATCAGTATTTACTGTTTGGATATCATTCTGCGGTCTCTCCATTTAAAGAAAACTGTATTATTATCGATATAATATGATTGATTATTTACTGTTACTTTGTAGCGACTTCGGATAATTGTAGTGATATCTTACCGCACAGGACTTACTGTTTGGATATTATTCAGTGGTCTCTATTTAAAAAAAAAAAAAGTATATCATTATCAGTATAATTTGACTGATCATTTACTGCTACTTTGTAGCGTCGTCTTCGGATAATCGTATTGATATTTTATCACAGATGACTGACTCTTTGGGATCTGTATTTCATCAGATAACAACTTTGAGCAAAGAAAGCAAAAGACCAGGAAGAAGAAGAAGAAGAAGAAGAAGAAGAAGAAGAAGAGAAAGAAAAGACCAGGAAGAAGAAGAAGAAGAAGAAGAAGAAGAAGAAGAAGAAGAAAAAGACCAGGAAGAAGAAGAAGAAGAAGAAGAAGAAGAAGAAGAGAAAGAAAAGACCAGGAAGAAGAAGAAGAAGAAGAAGAAGAAGAAACAACAACAACAACAACATCATCAACAACAACAACAACAACAACAACAACCAAGAGACAACAGAAGAAAACCAGGGGTCGAGCCACCTAACCGCTAGGAAATGCCACAAGTGATCCTCCAGGCCAGCGTTTTGCTTTGTATCCTGCGCCTGTCTGGGAGCCAGGTGGGTGATATACACGTCAACCATCTTCAGCATGTGGGCAGCTTCCTTCAGGCCAACTGTCACCACCTCGCCTCCTTCATCTCCACAGTGTGCGGCACGGCGGCCATAGGGCCTGCATGTTGTGGACTGTTCACCATTGTGGACTACTGCAGGTGAGAGAGAGAGAGAGAGAGAGAGAGAGAGAGAGGGAGAGAGAGAGAGAGAGAGAGAGTGCGTGAGAGTGAGAGAGAGAGAGAGTGAAAGAGAGTGAGAGAGAAAAAGAGAGAATGAGAGAGAGAGAGACAGTGAGAGAAAGAGAGAGAGAGAGAGTGAAAGAGAGAGAGAGAGTGAGAGTGAGAGAGTAAGAGAGAGAGAGAGTGAGTGAAAGAGAGAGAGTGAGAGAGACAGACAGATAGAGAGAGAGAATGAGAGAGAGAAAGAAAGAGTGAGAGAGAGACAGTCAAAGCGAGACAGACAGAAGAAGAAGAAGAGGAAGAAGAAGAAGAAGAAGAGAGAGAGAGAGAGAGAGAGAGAGAGAGACAGTGAGAGAGAGACAGAGAGAGAGAGAGAGAGAGGAAGAGGATGAGAGAGAGAGAGTGAGAGAGAGACAGAGAGAGAGAGAGAGAGGAAGAGGATGAGAGAGAGAGAGAGAGAGAGAGAGAGACAGAGAGAGAAAGAGAGTGACCAGAATCCCACACAAATGTTGATACACACTGGAACGTAAAAACTGGACCTTGCCTCTGATCATAGCTCAGTTGTACCCATTCTCTACCCTTTGAATGCTGTGTTCAAACGCACACTCATCTTTTTAGTGTTGTGTTTTAATTTGATGACAGCAGTAACGCGATCGGTCAGGACAGCCAAGGTATTTACAACACGCGTGAGAAACAGTATAGTATAGTCTGTGAGGCCTCTAGATATATTGTAATGGCAAAAAAAAAAAGCAAGTTTCTTTCAAATTTTGGCATACTAAGAACTTATACTTCAAGCAGATGAATGCCTATAGACACAACATACAATATAAACCACATCTAAAAAATTGCCATAACGCGGTTAAGATGTCTGTCTATTTGTACTGAAAAAGAAACTAGCATCATTGTAAGTGTCTGTTCATTGTATAAGATGAGAATGTATTTTGTTCCAAGTATCTAACTACAATCAGCCAGCTGCGCAAGAAAAAAAAATGAACAACACTATTCTGATTTCTGACACTTTTGTTTTACCATACATGCCCGAAACCATATTGAAACAGTTTTACTCTCACAGTAGACACCTAATTCATCTGGCTACTTTTATGTAAACTCTCTACCATTCGATGGGTTTACCTGGTAACCTATATTCATCTGTGGGAAGTTTTTCGAACCAACAATGAATACATTAAACAAAGAAGAAGAAGAAGAAGAAGAAGAAGAAGAAGAAGAAGGAGAAGAAGAAGTCAATTATCTGCGACCTAGATACCTAGATACATGTGACGTAAAAGACTTAATACAAGAATGTCCAAAATTATCTCGAGAAGAACAAGATTCCTTAAATGGAGAAATAAGTTTAGAAGAAGCCGGCTTTGCTTTGAAAAAACATGAAAAATGGTAAAAGTCCTGGTTCTGACGGTTTTGGAGCTGAATTTTATAAATTTTTCTGAAATAAAAAAACTTGGTCCTTTTGTAGTTCGTGTTTCTAAATCAGTCAGTGAAGGATGGGGAACTGTCAACCACTCAAAAAGTAGGAATAATCACCTGCATACCTAAACCGGATAAATCGAGAGAGAGAATATAAAAAAAACTGGAGACCTATTTCAATTTTAAATGTTCTGTATAAAATTGGGTCTGCATGCATGCATCGCAAATAGAATAAAAAGGTTCTTCAGACAGGTTTCATTGCAAATAGATATCTTGGAGATAATATACGGCTTATTTATGACCTAATTAACTATCTGGAAGTGAGACAATTACCCGGACTTTTATTCTGTTTAGATTTTGAGAAAGCCTTTGATTCTCTCGACTGGGAATCTTTATTTAAAATTTTGAGAGAATATGGTTTCGAAAATAGCATATGTAATTGGATACAAACATTTTATAAAAACATAAAATCAACTCTTATAGTTAACGGTCAATCTTCGGATTGGTTTCACACTGAAAGAGGCTGTAGACAGGGAGATCCACTTTCGCCTTGTCTATTCATACTGTGTGTAGAAATCTTAGCAATCATGATTAGAGAAGATAAAGATAAAAAAGATGTTAAAATAAACAACAAAGAACTTAAAATGTCACAATTTGCTGATGATATACAAATTAATGAATAATGGAGATCGAATATGTTTTGAAAGATTTGTCCAATTAATAGAGAAATTTGGAAAGTTTTCAGGACTTTTCCTAAATGCACATAAACACAAGCAATATGGCTAGGTAGCAAGAAAGGCTCAGAAATAAAATATATGGAACATTTAAAATATACAATGGAACCCTGATAAGTTTAAAATATTGGAAATATGGTTCACAAATGATGTAAAAAAAAAAACTGTGAAAAGATTCATTATGCTGAAAAATTGTCAGAAATAACAGCCTTGTTCAAAATATGAATGAAAAAAGAATCATTACTCCTCTTGGACGGGTTGCTGTGTTAAAATCTTTGATTTTATCTAAATTGATGCATCTATGGATTTTACTTCCAAATCACCAGATGACTTCATAAATGATTGTCAGAGAATGTGGTTTTGGTTGTTTGGAATGGTAAAGAAAAATTGCAATAAAAAGCATAAAGGGGGGGGGGGGGGGGGGGGGGGGGGGGGGGCGGTAGGCATACCCGATATTAGAAAGCATATCAATGCTCTGAAATTTACCTGGCTGAGAAAATTTAAAACAACAAAACACATGTGGAAAAATATTGCAGTGTAATGCATCCTTTTTTTTTCGAAGAAATAGAAAAAATATGGTCCTTGTTATCCTTTGAATAAACACAATAATGT
>JADBJO010011201.1:25000-30000 GCA_016801955.1 Conus betulinus
TGTTTTGCATGGCTCTGTATGGCATTCCGTTGATTATATTCTATTGCATTGCATCGTATTACTATGTGTTGTATTATCTCACCTGTTCTTGCATTGTTCTGTATTGTATTTCATTAGACTCTATGGCATCGTATCGCGTTGCATTATAGGGCACTGTATTGCGTCACATTGTATTGTGTGAACTGTATAGTTTTGTATGGTATTGTTCTGCATTGTATGGTATTGCTTTGTAATGCGTTTCATTATTATTTCGCGCTACATCGCATTGTATTGATGTGTTGTTTTTTTCCCCAACCCGAATTTATTTGCATCACATTGAATTTTGCTGCATGACCCTGTATTGTATTGTATTGCATTGCATTGAGTTGTATAGTATTGTGTTATATTGTGTATTTTTGTTACGTATTGCATGGTAATGTATTTTTTTGTATTAACATTGCACAGTATTGCATAGGTATTGTATTGTATTGTTTCGTATTGTATCGTGTCGTGTCGTGTCGTGTTGTGCTGTATTGCGTTGCGTTGTATTTCATTGTACTTTATGAAATTGTATTGTATTGTATTGAATTGTATAATGTTGTGTTGTATGACTTCATCACAACCCAAAAAAAATGAGCTCCCCCCCCCCCCCCACCCCCCCCCCCCCCCCCCCCCAGCAAATATTGTGTTCCCTAGCACAACAGCACCGGTACCTTTTCTGTCCATGTTTATCGACAACAGCAGGCTTTTTTCCCCCCTCTAGATTTTGCCACAAACAACCGCTCCCCTTTATTGCCGTGAGTTCTTTTACGTGCACCAGGACGCAGGCCTTATACTCACTCCATTGTTCCGGGTTTGAGTTGACCCGTGGTGTCACATTACCATGGATTTAAGCTGATTCGTTTTTGACGGAGTTTGTGTTAGGTTTTGGTCGGTTTCGCATCAAAACTCCGGGCTGGATCACGCATTGATACTAATGCGCCAACACCACTTGATATGTGATATTTAATGAAGATCAGTGTAACCGTTTTGGGGAATAACGCGGCAGGCAGACAAACACACAGACACACACAGACACACACAGACACATACACACGCGCGCGGGCACACACACACACACACACACACACACACAAACACACACACACACACACACACACACACACACACACACACACACATACATACATACATACACACACGTAAATATTTCAAGGTTCCTTAAGCGCTGTCTACTCGCAGCGTTACAACCCGAGTGTTTGATCGTCATCTCAGCTGAGCTTGGATAGTATGGGAGCAGTTCTTCGTGAGTACAGTACAATAACCTGGTGGATCGTCATCTGAACGTAACAGAGATGTATGGGGCCGTATTGTGTAAGTACAGTACAATAACCTGTAGGATCGTCATCTGAACGTAACAGAGATGTGTGGGACCGTATTGTGTCAGTACAGTACAATAACCTGTAGGATCGTCATTTGAACGTAACAGAGATGCATGGGATCGTATTGCGTCAGGATAGTACAATAACCCATGAGATCTTCATCGGAACGCAGAAGATATGTATAGGGCAGTACTGTGGCAGTGCATTTTGATATCCAATAGGATCGTCAGCTGAACATAGAAGACATGGGAAGTTTGACGGCACTATAGTGTAAACAACCTATAAGATCGTCACCTGACGCTGCAGATAAGGAGAAGTGTGACGGCGGTATAGTATAATCCCCAAGAGATCGTCACCTGAACGCAGGAGGGATAACTGAGGAAGCACAGCGGCAGTATAGAACAAACCCCCGTAAGGTCGTGACTTGAACGTGTTGGGGATGCAATGAACATCATTTGGGTAATTCAGTTTGAAAACGTGTGAGTCGTCATCTGAGCGTAGCAGGGATACTGACGATCTAGCATAATGAGCTATGAAACAGTCATCTGAACGTTGTAATGAGGAACAAGCCGTGGGCAGTTTGGTGACAGTGCAGGATGATAGCCTGTTAGCGTGTGTCTAGATGACCTCTTATCCTGTTACCACACAGACGGAGATCGATACCGATATTGATGCGAGCTTTTGTGTAATGAAAGTCATTGTCCAAACGCCCCACGAACAAGTGATCGCTAAGCGGTGCCTCGTGTTTCCTCCGGTCAGATTCCATGTTTTTCTCCGGTCAGATTCCATGTTTCCTTCTGTCAGATTCCATGTTTCCTCCTGTCAGATTCCATGTTCCCTTTCTTTTCAGATTCCATGTTTCCTCCTGACAGATTCCGTGTTTCCTTTGATCAGATTCCTTATTTCCTCCTCCTGTCACACTCTTGTGTTTCCTCCGGTGAGATTGCATGTTTTCTCCGGTCTCATTCGAGGTTTCCTCTAGTCAATTTTTTTTATGTTTCCTTCTGTCACATTCCATTTTTCCTCCTGTCAGATTTCCGTCTCATGACATGGGTGCTGTCCATCTAAAAATACTTGTGGATCAATGTAATGTTGCTTCTCGTTAAATTTTGCCCACAAGATTTGTGTGTGTGTTGGCTGTGTGCTGCACATGCCCGTTTTTTTTTAACTGCGAAGATGACCCTTTGTTCTCATGAGCCTAGATCCACGTGATTGCTTATTTTTTGGACATAATTGTGTCGGTGTCAGCTTTTGTCTCCATGTGAACTTTTGTCCTCATGTGCACTTTATCAAAAAGACATCTCGTCCGAACGGGATATTAATTCTCGTCAATGCAGTCAAAAGTAGATTTCAATTTCTTTTGGTTTCCTTCTTTCTTTTGTTTTTTCGGGTTTTTTTTTGAAGGATTTTTTTTTGTCTTACTATCGACTAATTTGATTGATGAATCGATTTTTTGTGATTTTTTTTTTTAGTGTGCCATCTTAATTGCCTAACAGAATACAAAAGACTTTTGGCTTGTAGCCTGGAAACAAATGAAACGAGACGGATTGAAAAGAGAAAAATAAAAAAAAGTACATGGAAGAAAATAGACACAGCGACTAGCTAGCTTCCTTATCGCTGTGGGGAATCGGGATGGCGTGAAAATTTTGCCGCAGGGAATGCATGGTTTAGGGAGGAGAAATTGAGAATGTGGGGAGTGGGAGAGGGTGGGCTAGAGAGGAAGGATTGTGGGTTGGAGGATGGAAGTTTTCTTTTTTTTTTTTTTAATGTGAACCTACGTCTTCATTTCTCCATGTTTTTTTTTCTTTCTTTCTTTTCATTATTTCCCCTCAAACATTTCACAGATGTTATTTCTTTCTGTGTTTGATGTTGAATGGATTGTTTGTTTGTTTGTTGTTTTTTTTCTGTCAGTCTTTCATTCCTTTTGTCCTTACGGCTTTCTTCAATCAATATCCTATTTTCCCGATAGGTTTTAACTCTCTTTACAATTCTTGCGCTTTTAACTCTCTTTACAATTCTTGTCTTGTGGTAGTTTTCTGATCATTGTCTGATCTCTCTTTCTTTCCATCTCTTTGTCTCTGTGTTTCTTTTTTTTTCATTATTTTCTTGTCGTTGTTTTCTGATCATTGTCTGATCTCTCTTTCTTTCCATCTCTCTGTCTCTGTGCTTCTTTCTTTTCATTATTTTCTTGTCGTTGTTTTCTGATCATTGTCTGATCTCTCTTTCTTTCCATCTCTCTGCCTCTGTGTTCCTTTCTTTTTATTATTATTATTTTTTTCTTTCTGTCTTTCGTATTTTTGTTCTTGCTGTTGTTATCTTTTTTGCTTCTTATTTTCCTCCTTTTCTTTTCTTTTCCTATTTGTCCTTCCCTGTTTTCATTATGTCTTTAATTCTGTGTGTGTTTTGATTTCTGTCTTTCGTCTTTCTCTCCGTGTGTCTTCTTTTCGTACTGTCTTTTCGTAAAACTCTTTTTTTTTCTCTCCCCTGACTGTCTACCACGTTTAATTTCTTACTTCCTTTGTTGTTTTCTTCTTCCCTTTTCTCTTTCTGCCTTTCTTTGTTTAGTCTTCCTCTCGTTCTGTACCTGCGTCAGACTTGCTTTCTTCGTGTCTACTTTCTTTGTTTTGCTTCAGCCTCTTTTCTTCTTTCCTTCCTTTGTTTTTGGTTTTTTTTTTTCCCAACTTGTTCGCCGTTTTTTTTTTTTTTTTCTTTCGTTCGTTTTTTTTGCCTTAAGTTATTTTTTTCTCTCCCAATTTTGCCTTACTTTCTTCTTTATTCCTGCTTGTCTGTTCTTCTCACTTTTTTCACTTCCTTCTACTTTTTTGTGTGTGTGTCTTCTGTTTCCTTTGTGAAAGATTTCTTCCTTGTAATTGCCTTTTTAATCGCTTTTTTTTTTTGCTTTGTTTTTTTCTCGGATTTCTGGTCCCTGTTTTCAAACAACAACAACAACAACAAATCTCTCTGTACTTGTGGTTGTTAGTCTTGATGAAATCAAGTCTCTGCCATTTCTTTTTTTTCCCTCTCTCTTTCTGTCTTTTCATTTTGTTGTTTCTTGCTGAAACATATTAGTATTGTTATTTGTTCGGTGTGTTTTGTCTACTGTTGTTTGTTTGCTTGTTGTTGATGATTTCTGCTTGCTTTTTTTTTTTTTTTTACTTTTTCTTTTTTTCTCCTATCTTTCAATATTTCCTGCATTCTCTCCATGTCTTTCTTAGTAATTAAACTCCCTTTAACGTGTCTTTGTGTGATTGTTTTATTTTTTTCCTTGCTCTTTCTGTCTGTCTCTCTGTCTGTCTCCTGTCTCCCACCCTCCCTCCCTCCCTCTCTCTCTCTCTCTCTGTCTGTCAGTCTGTCTGTCTGTCTGTCTGTCTGTCTGTCTGTCTGTCTCCTCTTTGTTTCCGTTGCTTCTTCTCATATTCTTTCTTTCTTTTACTCCTTTTTTTATTATTCTTTTTAATTTTTCTGTTCCCCCCATTCTTATGTTCATTATCTTACTTGTTTCTTACTTACTTTCGATCTTTGTTACTTCGTTTAAAAAAAATTTCTCTCTCTCTCTCTCTCTCTCTCTCTCTCTCTCTCTCTCTCTCTCTGTTCTCTCTCTCTTATTTCTCTCTTTCTCTCTCTCTGTTCCTTCCCTGC
>JADBJO010011201.1:32500-40000 GCA_016801955.1 Conus betulinus
CACAGAGAGAGAAGAGAGAGAGAGAGAGAGAGAGAGAGAGAGAGAGAGAGAGAGTCTCACCGACAAAGAAATTTCTCCTCAGTCACCGTGAACCAGGGAGGGCCGCTACCCGGCGTCCGAGGCAACGAAGGGGGGGAACACCGGCGTTGTTTCAAAACAACTGTTTCGAGTTACCGGAACTGGCGGATGCGGAAATGACGGGGCTGATTGACGACCAGGAGAGCGAACTGAGACAGTGTCCACATGATGGGGTGGACTCGGTGAGATGGTCAATGTCCTGTCAATATCATGCGAAACGGGAGCGTTGTCAAACCCAAAGCCGTCTTCTTCCTCTTCTTCTTCTTCTTCTTGCTCTTCTTCTTCTTGCTCTTCTTCTTCTTCTTCTTCTTCTTCTTCTATCCCTCACTGATTCTCTTCAGTGTCTTACTTTTCTACGTGTTGAAGTGTAATTCAGGGACACGCACTTCTAATGTAGAAATGGGAACAACAAACAAGTAGAGTAACTCTCGCTCCCATGATGAAAGAGTTACACGGCCATAACTTCAAACAAATGCTGCTAACGACGACCGAATCGTCTAGCAGATATGACGGCACACAGCACGCAGAACGAACGATGAAACAGTCCGAAAAAAAAGGACATTTACACAGCAACAACAACAACAGGAGAAATGAACAAATACAAATTAACATGCATTCAGGAACAGCGTTTTTTGATCCTGAATATCGTCAGACAAGCACTCGGACGAACACAAAAACAAATGTGAGCTTTTTACATTCATTTGAAAAAAAAAAAAAAAAACATTCCTGTTAAACCCACAAGTCACCGAACAACCTAAACAGCATCCATTAATGTCCATGTTAGAATTTAGATAAACGTCAAAGTTGAGATAAAAGTTGTCAGAGTTTATAACAAACATCGTCAGAGTTGAGATAAACGTTGTCAAAGTTTCAATAAAGAATGCAAGCTACATTAAAATGTCTTGTATCATACCAATGGATGTCCATTTGTCAGGGATGGTGGGGAAGGGGAGGGAAGGGATCGTGAGCGGGGTCAGGGATACTTTTTTTTTTCTCCGTACGCAGGCTGATACTCCTGCGGACATACCCTGTTTAATAGACAGGCAAAGATGAAATCCCATCTACCCAACAAAGGGCGTGTGGAGTTTTGTGTGAATGACCGTTTTTGATCCCGCCATTAAGACAGCCATACTCCATCTTCGGGGAAGGTGCATGCTATGTGTAACGTGTCATCCATACCAACGGCCAAACTGGCCTTCTCTTCCGAAAGTTGGCGATGAGATTTTACGTGTGTGCAAGATGTTATGCGTGCGCTCAGTCTCATTCGAAGGACTGTGTGGGAAACGGAGTCAGAATCAAAATTAACTCCGAGGGGAAAAATCCCCCTATACCGAAACGGCCCGACAGAGATTCGAACCCGCAACCCCAGGATCACCAAGATCAGAAGTCCGGCGTTCTACCACTGAGCTATTCCTGCCCCCAGGGATACTATGAAACAAGAACTTTGTGCCCTGAAACAGGATTTGTATAGTATACTACAGAAGAAAATTGTACAGCATTGCGTAATATAATATAGCACTGTACAGTACGATGCGATAAGGTACGATACCGTGTAACATAGTACAGTACAGTGTAATATAGTATAGTATTATTTAGTGCAGTGCTGTATGTGTAGTGTTGTATGGCATAACGTTGTGTGTTATAACATAATGTTTATGTGGCATACTATCATACGGCATGTTATGGCAAGGCACAGTATAGTATAGTATAGTATAGTATAGTATAGTATAGTATAGCATAGCATAACATAGCATAGCATAGTATAGTATAGTGTAGTATGGTATAGTATGATGTGGTATAGTATGGTATGACATTGTTTGATGTGGTGTGGTGTAGTCTTGTCAAGTCTAGGTTAGTCCAGTATAATGGATAATATAGTGTAGTCTGGTAAAGTACTCTAGTATAATGATAAATATATAGTGTAGTGTGGCAAAGTACAGTACGGTACCGTACAGTACAGTACAGTATATTTTAGTTTAGTTCAGCATGCTGTTGCACGACAGGAGTGTATCATTGCCTTGCATTGCTATGCGCTGCACTGTCAAATACTGTATCACTCTACAATGATACTGTCCATTTCTGATGCCATTTCTACTGTCACGTACATCCTCTTTCGAACAGCTCTTAAAACAACTCTCTGCTGAGGAGCAAGGGTCAGTATCATAAACCCCAGTCACCTCCCATCCCAAGAAGACAAGCAGTGTGGTATGCATTGAACTAAACCGAACTGAACCGCACAGTCGAGTTTCATTCATTCAACGGGGGGCGTCACTGCAGGTGTCTGCGTCTCTCGGTCCTCACTAGACGCAGTGATATTGTGATAGACAAACTAAAAACGAAATTCCCTATCAATTTACCATCATTCTCACTAATCAGCATTAAAACGTTTTAAATTCCGTGGACCTTCGAGCTGCTCTCATGGTGACCTCCGTATCGATTTTCCCATCCAGGGTTACGGCCGTATCGGCTAGTCCATGAATGGGTGTGGTGATAGTCATCTTCTGAGAGACTATGTCCCAACGTACATCCAAGCTGTGTTGACTCTCAAGTACTGTCCTCAGTGGGAGGTTTAGCGGGTTCTCAATTTAAAAGAAAAATAGCTATTATTTCGCGGGACGGAAGGGACAAACTCATTTCAAGACAAAACACGACGCGTTTCAACCTCTTTGGTCTCCTTCAAGCAAGACGACTGGGACAATGAAAACGAAGAACGAGCTGTCACTTCTCTTCTCTCAAACTTAGCGTAAAATGAACGTTGAATAGCTGGTGGGTTCTGTCCAATGTATGTTTTATCAGAATACCCCCTTGCCCCCCACCCCCCCCCCCCCCCCCCCCCCCCCCCCGAATATCACTGAAGTGACCACGCAGCAGCAGCAGCTGTGCAGAACCTCCTCTGGTGAGTTGTTTCATGATGACCCGATACTCTCCTTGATTTCACTGGAACCACGACAGAAGTTTTCAGGATGTTGGTTGTCAAGACGGGGTGTTCCGACCGTTCGAAGCACAGGGAGAGCAGAGCCAGGCACTCGTACCACACTCACCGCAAAGCGCAAGAACCCAGGACGTACACACACAGATAACATTCATTACACAAAACAATCGCTTCACACACACACACACACACACACACACACACACACACACACACTCTAAGTGGGGTTGGGATAAATACAAGAAGAGGGAAGAAAGACAAAAAACAGCAGAAAGTGAAGTGAAGAAGAAGAAGACTGGATTGCAAGAGGCTAGCTAATCTGAGGGACAAAACAAATGAAAATAAAAACCCACAAACTCCCAGGGTATGCCCAACTCTCTCTCTCTCTCTCTCTCTCTCTCTCTCTCTCTCTCTCTCTCTCTCTCTTCTTAAACCCGCTACTATAAATGAGGTGAGAGAAAAGAAGAAAAGGAACAAAATAATAAATCAACAGAACAGGGCCTAAACTCAGATAACAAAAAAAAAAAACAAACCTACAAATCAATATAAATGGAAAGGAGAACATGACACACTGACATCAACGCTCACGCTCACATGACACAACAGAGACTGTCCACTACTTACCTTTTGGAGAAGACGGGGGTCCCCCACAACAAGAATCCATAAGGCGGAGCGTCAAGCAGTCTTTACGCCTGGCTCCGACGGTTCCTGGAAGTGCCCCAGCAGAGTCTTGAAGAGTGGCCACGAACGCACAACTGGCTGACAGTCACTTAAGAAGCGGCCACCAACACATAGACAGGGTCACTGGAAGGGTGGCCCCGAACGAAGACTAGGTCACTGAAGGGTGGCCCCGAAGAAGTCAAGGTCACAGAAGAGCAGCCACCAACGAAGACCGGTCACTGAAGAGTGACCGCAACCGAAGACAGGGTCACTAAAGAATGGCTGCAACCGAAGAGGTCAGTCTTCCGGATCGCAGACCGCACGGACTACGTTACTGGATCCGTCCCGGGTGTCCAGATCCCCTCGGACGGTTCCCAGTCGAAGGCAGGATGGATCGCACACGCCCAGCGTGCAGGCCAACGTACACACAAACCAAAGAACAAGCCCAACAAACTTGTGGATGACGAAACTGGTCGGACGCCGAACCAGCGAAGGATGGCGTCCCGCCCCCAGAAACCCCAAGTCCCACAGCGAAGGGGAACTCACCAACAACGAAGCTGAGCTACGGAACGTTCTGGCCAGAGAGAGAGAGAGAGAGAGAAGAGAGAGAGAGAGAGAGAGAGAGAGAGAGAGAGAGAGAGAGAGAGCTCTCCAAACTGTAGCAGTTTGACTTCACATGTGCCTGACCAAAACCCCGGTTTCAAGTCGCTGGCCCACCTCTCGTTAACGAAGTTCATAGCCGGCGCACGTGAACTGCCTGAATCTCTCCAACTCTGCAGAACATGGCTGAGGCCAGAACCACATGCAGGAGGAAGAAAGGAGGTTGAACAAGCTATACATGGGGAAAAGAACGAAAAATCTCGGGCTAAAAGAAAACGCCACACTACATAGATAAAAAGAGGACAGATTATATTGAGGATGGGTGAAGAAAGAGGGTAAAAGCCAGTATAAAAAAATAACGCATAGAGGCAGGATATCCGACCGTGACATGGGTGTATATGAAAAAGCTCGAAAAAGCAAAGACACTGAAGGCGAGACAGAACAAAAGAAGACTGTCATGGATGAGCAGGTAGTATTCAACGAAGTCATATCATTCGGCTTTGGATCACATCCTTGAATGAACGACGCCTTCTTCTCTGGCAGGAATGTCAAGGGGAGCAGAACCTGCGGTACCGCACCATTGACGGCAGCTGCAACAACTTGCAGAACCCCAGGTGGGGCAAGTCCTTTGAGCCCCAGAAACGTCTTCTGCCTGCCCAGCTGGTGGATGGTGAGTCGTCAAGTTGGTTGGTTGCTTGCTCGGTGGACATCAAGCTGGTCGGTTGGCTGAATAATTGGTGTTGAGTACTTGGTTGGTAGTAAGTTGGTCGGTTGGTTGATTGGCCAATTAGTTGGTTGTTATCTGCCTGGCGGGTTAGCTGGTTGGTTGGCTAGGTGGCGAGCTCGTTGGCTAGTTAGTTGGTTGGTTGGCTGATTGGTCGGTTTGACTGGTTGGTTGATTCATCAGCTAGCTCGATAGCTAGTTGGTTGGCTGGTTGACTGATAGGTTGGCTGACTGTTTGACTGGCTGATAAGCTGTGAGTCGGCGGATGGATACAAAATGTCTTAAGCCCTCCCAGACTATGGAAAAACTATACAGTTCAGTGTGGTTAGTTGGTTGGCATTTGATGGATTGAAAGATTGGGAGAATAATTGGCTACGTTTCTTCTTGTGTCTTGTTTTGACAATCTTCTCTTTTTTTTTTTACGATTTGCTGTTGGTTGGTATTTGATGAATTGATGGACTGGAAAATTAACTGGTTAAGTTTCTTCCTGCACTTTGTTCTGATGATCTTTAATTCCTTACGTTCTTGCATATGATTTTGTTGATGATCTTTATATTCTTACGTTTTTGCATATGATTTGTTTTGATAATCTTTATATTCTTACGATTTTGCATAAAATCCTCACTCCCATACCTCTCCAGCCCTCCCAGAATTCATGCTGTGTTTGTTAGCTGGATGGCTATTCAATTAAATTTCGACAATGTCACTATGAATAGAGAAAACAGAAAAAAGGAAATGAATTGCATAACAACTTTTCTGCCTCTTTTTTTTTTGTTTCACTCAAGTTTTGTACCTTTTCTGCCTTTCTGTTTCTATAGTTTTTTGGTTTTTCTTTTAATCCTTGTTCTTCTCCTATTCTCTCATTCTTTCTTTCTTCCTTTCTTTTTTCCCCGGCTCCTCCTCCTTTCTCTCCTCCCCCCCTTCTTTCCCCATTATTCGCCACCCTCCTCTTCCGTTTTTATTCCCTTAATTCGGCAACAACAGTCACTGCCTTGCAGACGATCTCCCCCGAGCGTGGGCCAAAAGTGGGAACGCTCTACCACAACCCCGCATCATCTCGAAACTTGTCTTCCCCATGATGGACGCCTTCGCTGACGTCACCAACATGGTGATGGCCTGGGGTCAGTTCATTGACCACGACTTCACCGGGACTCCGGTCACCAAGAGTAAGTCTGTGTGTGACGTGGTTGAAGGGAAAAAGTGAGTGAACAAAGAAATGAACGAGCGAGTTTTAATGCGTATCTAATTATTGACAAAGTGTCAAATGGACCTGTTGACTCTGGAGGAAACCCCTCTCTAAACTCATCACCATCCCTTTTTTTTTTTTTTGCTGTCCCATCTTCTGTGCCACTCATTGTGGCATTGCATCCACGTCTCTGATTCCGAGCCTCCCGTCCACAGCCACAGCCCGGCCAGTTCTGCCGCAGCCCCAGCACCGGCAATCCACAGGGAGCAGTCAATGTCAAGTCGTCAAGAGGCAACCCACCGGAGGAGACACTGCACTGCTGCCGAGTCACTTCGGTGGTGTTCAGTGGCACCTGTTCTGATCCCAACATTCGCAGGACACCACCTCCTAAGCTCCTTACTGATGACAACAATCGCTTAGTCGCGGAGCTGGCGTGAGTGAGCTCTCCCTCCACCAAGCCCGTCCAACGACAACCCGCCCATGAACTTGCCGATACCTAGCTCATTAGCTTATTCGGCAGTTCCTTAGTGAAGGTATTCAGGGGTGTAATGACGAATGCTTAGGCAGTTCACGGGTCTCCACCGCACCACATCTCCGCTCACACACAACAGGTTAGAGGATTTATCACCAGACCCCTTTCACGTTGGTGACGCTTGAATTGTTTCACCACGGATGAAGTGACTAGCTGATGAATTCCCCGTATATATTAAGTGAGTCGATCTGAGTTCATTTCCATGAACAAAATGGCTCGACTAATATTAGGCAGGTGCCCAAGGTCTGACCAACGCTTTGGGCTAACACGCGCAGGTCAGGCATCCGCTGAGTCGCAGCCATGAGACCTTAAATTCTCTCATCTTAGTCATTAATTCATTTATCCAATCAGCTTTGAATCATGTGAAGTGTGCTCTCGAAAACTGGCGGATTGTGGTGTTTAGCGTTTATGGACTAGTGCGCACCGCAGTGACGCCTCCTTGATCAAATTGAAAGTGGACGACAAATTCATTGGCGCTGCTATGATTATGAGCGAGTGACACATTGTCTTGGTGTTGACTGCTAGGTCGATGGTTTGATGGTTCGGATGGCTGTTTGACTTCGTGTGGAGACTTGGGTGATGCGTGACCGTTTTTCTGTTGTCAGACGGCACCCAAAAAATCAAATGCTGTGGAGACATAGACCAGGAACTGAAGGTGGAAAACGGGTAAGTGCCATTTTGGTATGACGCATTTCCGGTACTGGGTTATGTCCGGTGAAAAATGTCAGAGATAATGCAGCCCTTGTTTTCTGTGTGGGTGTCTGTCTGTTCATCCGTCTACTGTATGT
>JADBJO010011201.1:47500-50000 GCA_016801955.1 Conus betulinus
CACACACTCGGCACACACACTCATTCGATAGATAGATAGATAGATAGATAGATAGATAGATAGATAGATAGATAGATAGACGGATGGACGACGTTGGAGGACGAAAGAGCAGACAGACAGAGAGGCAGAGAGACAAAGAAACAGACAGACAGACAGGCGGACAGACAGACATATAGATAGACAGATGGATAGATCGATACATAGATAGATAGATAGATAGACAGGCAGACAGGCAGACAGATAGATAGAAAGAATACGTACATAAAGACACAGCAAGAAAATAAAACAATTTTCTTCCAGGTGACGCCTTTTAACTTTTTGGCACCAACTGCAATTCTCTTGGGTTGCCATGTTCCAGAAATGAACCCTTAGGAAGCAGTCAGGGTGAACATGGTGATCAAAATAAAGAAGCTAGTGTCGCTTGAAAAAACAAAAAAAAAAAAAAACGGCTTCATTCTCGTGTTCAGTGCAGTCTACAGACACAACTGTCTACGATTGCGGGCACTTACGCAGGATTTAGAAAAACAATACAAAACAAAGACAGAAGAAAAACGAAAGAAAAGAAAATTACACCCAGAATTTCCGTACACGATATGACCTTAAAACAAGAAAAAAAAAAAAGCAAAGAAGCAAACATCTCTGTCCACTCAATTGCAGGAAGCCCGCCGAATCGTCTCAGCCCAGTTTCAACACGTGACCTACACAGAGTGGCTTCCCTTGGTTTTGGATGACGCCACAATGATGGAGTACGGACTCAAAGATGGCGACTTTCAGTACGACCTGGATGCCGATCCCACCATCGCTAATGTTTTCTCTACAGCTGTTTTTCGATTTGGCCATTCACAAGTTAAACAAGCAGTGAAGGTGTGTGTGTGTGTGTGTGTGTGTGTGTGTGTGTGTGTGTGTGTGTGTGTGTGTGTGTGTGAGAGAGAGAGAGAGAGAGAGAGAGAGAGAGAGAGAGAGAGAGAGAGAACACGAGTAAAAAAAAAGAAATTGACGATGAAATAAATAAGTTTACAGCTTTTGTATACCATGCCCTTAAGGAAAAAAAGGCACAAACACATGTTTAAACATGTCATCCCCATCCCTTGCAAAAAAAAATACAAAGCAGAAAAAGCCAAGGAAAAAAAAAAAAACTGAAGAACAAAAGTCGTCCAAAAATATGCATTACGACTCAAAAACGATGTTACGTAGTTGTTGAATCCCAGAGAGAGAGAGAGAGAGAGAGAGAGAGAGAGAGAGAGAGAGAGAGAGAGAGAGAGAGGGTGAAGGGGGGGGGAATGGAGGGGGGAAAAGTCTGAGGGCGACGGTAAAAAAGGGAAAGAGAGAGGGAGAGAGAAAGGGAAAAAGAGAGACAGAGTTTGTCCGTTTCTTTCCCTCTTTATTTTCTCCTTCTGTTTCTGTTTCTTTCTCTGTCAATTAGTCTCTATCACTCTCTATCCCCCCCCCCCTCCGTCTCACATTCTATTACTCTCTCTCTCTCTGCCTGTCTGTTTCCCCCTACTCCCCCCCCCCCTCTTTTTCTTCCCCATCCCCCTCCTCTTCCTCTCTCTCTCCTCTCTCTCTCTTTCATTTCCGTCCTTCCTTTTTCTTCTTCCTCTCCTCCATCAGCCCTTGCAGACATCTTCCAAACCACAAGTTCTGTCTTCTCTGCGTTCTGTGGCACCACCAGATAGGAGATATAGTCCTGCAGCTTCAAGACACCCTGATGAGACCTCGTTTACACCCTGTACGACCTCCCCAACGTCGTCCGCGGCATTGTCTCGGCACCCACAGACGCGGTGGACCACTTCTTCGCCGATGGCCTGACCAATCACATGTTCGAGACCAACGCCACCGCCCTGAACGGCCTTGACCTGGTGTCCGGTATGCCCTGATACGGCGCGAAATGTCACAACAGCGCAAAATGTCATAATGTCATATTTTGCGCGGAGCACGCACGCGCACACACAAAGTCAGAGAGATTTTCAATACCTTTATTACACTCTCGAGTCAAATAAAATGGAAAAGATGGGTACAAAGAAACAGAAAGGCCCAATCTGTGTTAAGAAGTATTAGTTTTTAGTGTTCGAAGCCATAGAACAGTAGTTTTTTCTAATCAGCGATTTCTCTTTGTAGATAAAAACTTTTCTCAAAGAGTTCTTTTTTTTTTATTACACTCGTTTTTAGTAACCCACATCTTACGGATTTTTAGGCATGGGTGAATATACAAGCGCCTTCTTTTGCGAACACTTTCGCTCGTTTAAAGCGTGTATTTCGTTGCATTCACTCTTCATTCAGGGTATGGGCAGCCGCTGGCTAACTGGTTTGTGGAATCGGGTTCTTTGGCAATCAAAGGATGAACTTTGACCTCCGTTGTACTGGTACTTAAGAAGGTGTGTGATTCAGACTCGGCCTTTAATGCAAAATCAAATTCACACGAACTCTCAAGGGTTGAAACAAATCGCGTTGCTCATAGGGCATCTACGCACAAGAAAATAATCACAGGGATATATGAAAA
>JADBJO010011201.1:60000-66512 GCA_016801955.1 Conus betulinus
CACAAGACAAAACTGCGACGCGTTTCGACCTCTTAGATCTTCTTCAGGCAAGATAAGCAACACTCAGAAAACCGAAAATGAAGACCGAGCAGTCACGCATCTTGTCAAATTCCTGTGATTCGTTTTCCCGTGTTGTTTAGCGGAGTGATTTCAAACACTTTTTAAGATCTTTCTTTAGATTTCTGCCTGTACTCGCCTCACTTTGCGACAAAGCACAGATCAGAAACACCAGAGTTTCTATTCCTTGAAAAGTTTGAAAACAGAGAGCTAATAAGCACGTTGTAGGATCAGGATCAGGATCAGGATCAGGACTTGTACGTTGCTGGAACTTTCCTAGGTTATAAATAGCACGCACACAAACAATGTAGTCTTGCTGCGGATCCAAAAGTAGATATACTCTTTTAATAAGCACTTTATGTTAGATTCAGCCAGTTTCTAATGGCTGACAAAGAAGTGATTTTTTAAATCCCGCATGGATTTGCTGAACAGAGAAACAATTCTCTGCTGTGTGACAAACTGGCGAACGAAAGAGCTGAGGAAATGAAGGGTAGCTGTCACATCCCTCAGTCTGATCAGAATTGACAATGTTTAGGAAAGAAAAAGATCAGTTATAAAAGAGAGTTGAAGAGAGATCCTAGTTTCTTGTGTGGTTAGCCAACTGGGAACACAACACAAACACACACACGCACACACACACACACACACACACACACACACACACACACACACACACACACACACACACACACACACACACACACACACACACACACACACACACACACACACACACACACACACACGCACTCACATTCACACACCACACAGACACACACACACACACACACACACACACACACACACACACACACACACACACACACACACACACACACACACACACACACGATTCATTTTTGCATTACTGCCACCGTGAACACACCAACCTATCGTCCGATGGCTTGACGACGCTGAAAACGAAAAATCAAGAAAAATATACTAAACAACGCATCCTGTAAAACCATTCAGACATATGGACACAGACCAATATCCTGCAGTGCCCTATCCTTTTGGAGGACTACATGTTCTGGTTGCAAAGTGAGATGACCGCAGGTGTAAATTGAAAATAATAGCTAAAATAGAGCCACTGAGCCACCAAACGAATTAGCGAACAAACCACCAAACAGACTCTATACGTTTCGACCAGTTGGGTCTTCCTCAGGCAGGAGAAATATCATTCCAAACAATGAAAAGAAAGGACGACTAATGATAATAATAATAATAATAATGATAATAATAATAATAATAATAATATATCACTACAGTCCTTGCTTTCCGTTGTTTTGAATGGTGTTTATCCTATCTGAAGCAGACCCAACTAATAAGCCAAAGCGCTTCCTGTCTGCTTTACAGTTCCGTTCATTCATTCGTTTGGCAGCTCAGTGATTCTAATTTGCTTAAATGTTTTGAAACAAATCATAAATAAATGTTAGCGAACCGCCCCCAAAACGTGGACATACGAACCTTGTGACTCGTTTGTCCACGTTTCTCTTGGCTGTTTGCTAACCTTTAGCTATGATTTGTTTCAAAACATTTAAGCAAAATTAGAATCACTGAGCTGCCAAACGAATTGTCGTTGAGAGTAATTCACAGTTTTGAACGTGTCAGTAGATAGAATGGTTAAAATATTTGTGGTAAGATGATCAATAACGAGTGAATGATAAGACTGATTAACAACTGGTTGACTGATATATTGACATTGTCCCTAGCAAAGTAATTAGCTAATTGTTGGATTAACTGAATGGAACATTAACTGTTTATTCACAGATGGCACGAACAAAATCAAATGCTGTGGAGCCATTGCTGAGGATCTCAAAATGGAAAATGGGTAGGTATGGTTGTTCATTACCGTATTGCTGATGTTGTTTATAATGGGTTGTTATTACCGTATTGCTGTTTGTTTTACCGTATTGCTGATGTTGTTTATAACCGTATTGCTGATGTTGTTTATTACCGTATTGCTGATGTTGTTTTTTACCGTTTTGCTGATGTTGTTTATTACCGTTTTTGCTGATGTTGTTTATAACCGTATTGCTGATGTTGTTTATTACCGTATTGCTGATGTTAGGTCGACATCGTGAAACAAATGCTAGAAATTGTGCTCAAAGAACTTCTGTCTGTCTGTGTGTTTATATCTGTCTTTGTCTCACCCTCACACCCCATTCTGTGTGCAGCGCGCATGCGCGCGTGTGTGTGTGTGTATGTGTGTGTGTGTGTGTGTGTGTGTGTGTGTGTGTGTGTGTGTGTGTGAGAGAGAGAGACAGAGAGAGAGAGAGAGAGAGAGAGAGATGCGTTAATGTAC
The DNA here is from genome assembly GCA_016801955.1 of Conus betulinus. Lineage (NCBI taxonomy): Eukaryota > Metazoa > Mollusca > Gastropoda > Neogastropoda > Conidae > Conus > Conus betulinus. The sequence goes on from JADBJO010011201.1 coordinate 62,363, forward strand.
ACATGCATATATGTGTGTGTGTGTGTGTGAGTGTGTGTGTGTGTGTGTGTGTGTGTGTGTGTGTGTGTGTGTGTGTGAGTACATGCACACTTGTATAAAGTTACATGCATTTGAATTGTAGAGAGAGAATGTGTATACGCACAGGCGTGTGTGTGTGTGTGTGTGTGTGTGTGTGTGTGTGTGTGTGTGTGTGTGTGTACGCATGTGCACGCGTAATTGTAGTCAAATATGCTTATTCGTTTGCACATGCTGGCGCGTGCATGCATGCATATGTGCATGTATGCGTACGCGCGCGCGCGCGTGTGTGTGTGTGTAAATCAGAGTATTCATTCTGAAGACAGTAGTTTCAATAACCAATAACAAGCTGCAAGATACTGTAATAGGAGCTTGTGATACCATTGGAAACCAACAAAGAAAGAAATAAACTGAGAAACAAGTGATGTGGAAAGAGACACTGGTCACACCTCACTGCATGCTGTGACTGATCTGTGTGCAGCGGACCGTGCTTTCCCATCGAGATTCCTGCCGGAGATTCCATGGGGCGAGACTGCATGGAGTTTGTTCGCTCCCTGCCCTACTCCTTCCCCAATGGCACCCAGCTAGGTGAGAGAGAGAGAGAGAGAGAGAGAGAGAGAGAGAGAGAGGGGAGAGAGACACAGACATACAGTGAGAGAGAGAGAGACAGAGACAGACAGTGAGAGAGAGAGAGAGACAGTGACGGGAGAGAGAGAGAGAGAAGAGAGAAGAAAAAAGAGAGAAAGAGAGAGAGAAAGAGAGAGAGACACGCAGACAGAGACCGAGAGAGTGAGGAGAGGATGGAGAGAGAGAGAGAGAGAGAGAGGAGGAGAGAGAGAGAGAGAGAGAGAAAGAGAGAGAGAGAGAGAGACACAGACATACAGTGAGAGAGACAGAGAGAGAGAGAGAGAAAGAGAGAGAGAGAGACAGACAGACAGACAGACATACAGTGAAAGAGAGAGAAAGAGAAAGAGAGAGAAAGAGAGAAAAAAGAGAGAGAGAGACATGCAGACAGACTGAGAGAGAGAGAGAGAGAGAGAGAGAGAGAGAGAGAGAGAGAGAGAGAGAGAGAGACACACAGACAGACAGACAGACAGACATACAGTGAAAGAGAGAAGAGAAGAGAGAGAGAAGAGAGAGAAAAAGAGAGAGAGAGACATGCAGACAGACTGAGAGAGAGAGAGAGAGAGAGAAGGAGGGAGAGAGAGACAGAGAGAGAGAGAAAGAGAGACAGAAGGAGAGAGAGAAAGAGCGCGATAAGAGAGAGAAGGAGAGAGAGAGAGAGAGAGAGAGAGAGAAGGAATCAGAGAGAGAGAGAGAGAGAGAGAGAGAGAGAGAGAGATAGAGGAGAGAGAGAGAGCGCACCACCAATGAGCGCCTGACTAAAAAGCGCGCATTTTGCATGTCAAGTAGTGCGCGTTGTCAAACACATATTTATCTCAGTTTGGGGCTAAAGTGCGCTGCTGGTAGAAACCGTGTTCACCCATTAATGGTGAGAGAAAGTAACGATAGTTTTGTTCAGTTCATTTATACTTTGACTGTATTCTCTATGTGTTGGTAAGTTAGTTCTAAATTAACGTCTAACCATTCTAGGTGACATCAGACGGAAAAGAAAGACACCACCCCATCAACCTCAAAAAGTAACAAACCAAACCCAAATGACGAAACTAGGAAACTACAAAATGTTTTGATGTGGAAGAGAAAAGTGGGAGATAGGGGACGGATGAAGATGGTCCTGTCGTATATTTTATGTAGATTTAGCAAAAGCTATAAGATTGACTCACTTAAAAGTGACCTCATAAGTATGAGGTGATAGATGTCAGAAGCTTTTACTTGCTTAATGGACTCTTTGATAAGAAAGAAACAATTCGAAGGTTAATGCCAGTGATTCAAAAACATTTCTAATAGTATATATATAGATAGAAAGCATGGGTATAAATTGATAGCGGCGCATGACAGAATATCATCAGCTGTTGTGTTCTGTCCACAAACACGAGGCATTTTTACTGAATTTTGTCGTGTGTGTGCGGACGGTCGTGTATGCGTGTATGCGTACAGGCGTGCGCGCGCGCGCGCGCGCGCGCGCGCGCGCGTGTGTGTGTGTGTGTGTGTGTGTGTGTGTGTGTGTGGTCGCGCACGCGTGTGCTTTCATTCATGAACTTTATCCTGGCGTACTCGACACATTAGTCGCTCACAATTGACACAATACTGATTGGGGACATAGACTCACTGCCTTTGCTTTCGTAAGTGCGGGATCGTTGCTCCAGAAACCCGCATTTTATGGCGCCATTAAATTTTCTGGCACGTGCGCCTATAGATATTAGGAACAACGCGCGTCATCGGATGCACCCAGTAGGGAGAACAAACATACACAAATGATTTTGAAAAGACATTTGAGAAAAAAAAAGAAAAACTCCACCAGATAACATGGGCAAACAAATCACAAGACAAAACACAACGCGTTTCGACCTCTTAGGTCTTCTTCAGGCAAGAGAAACGACGCTCAGGATGACTCGAATGAAGTTGTTTGTCTTACCTGAAGAAGACTTCAGAGGTCGAAACGCCTCGTGTTTGGTCTGGTAATTCGTTTGTCCGTGTTATCCAGCGGATCGCGGAGTTCTTTCAAACGTCTTTAAAATTTGCTGCAGGTTCCGCCTGCAGTCACCTCCCTTTGCAACTTTTGCAACAGGCTGATGGAGTGGTACACACATCGCGTCCAGTGTAGTCATGCCAACGTCCTATATAAAAGCGCGCATGGTATCATTTTTCCACCCCTTTCTACCCTCCCCGTTCGTTTCAAGCCGAAATTCAACAGCTGTTGTCTGTTCAGTTTATCACCATCTCCCAAGTTCACGCTTTCAGTCCTGTGTGTTGGTTTGTTTGTCTGTCAGCAAGATCAAGTGAAAACTTCGGAGCACATTGCAACCAGACTCGGTGAAAAGATGAAGTGTGTTCAAAGGGCAAAAACTCGTTAAACGTGGGTGTGGATCGGTGATGCTGATCCGGATCTTAGGGCGGATCTGTGATCCGGTTCGACATTGGCAAAGGTCTGCACTCTGTCTAATGCTCTTCTAGAAGCTAACTGCCCGCATACATTTTTTAACGGACCGACTGATCGCTAGACTAGTCGGTCAAATGATTTATGATTGGTTGACTAATCGTATGGTTGACTGACAAAAGCTTAAAGATGGAGTGGGGGAGTTGCGGTCCCTCACCAATGCTTGGATAGTTGACTGACTAATTAGTTGATTGAAAGATTGATGGAATGATTGATTGACGAATGCAGTGCCGAGAGAGCAGATCAACACGCTGACGTCATTTCTCGATGCTTCGGCGGTCTACGGGAACACCCAGGAGGTTCTGGACAAATTGAGAGGAGAGAACGGTTAGTGGAACCAGGAGGGTGTATATATTTACTTGTCTCTTAGATTTGTTCTTTCTTCTCTCGTTGGTTTTCTTTCGTTCATACATTGTTCTGTTTGCTACTTTCTTTCGTTTTATTCCTTGTTTTTTTGTGTGTGTGTGTGTGCTTTTTTTCTATGGGTCTTTTTGCCATTTGTCTCACGCGCGTTTCCTTTTCTTCTTTCTTTTTGTTCTTCCTTCCTTCCTTCCTTCCTATTTCTATGTTTCCTTCTTCATTTGCTGCATGTCCTCTTCCTATGCTCACCAAAATTTTAACAGATTCAGAATACAGTGATGATGAGATGGATTTTATTGTTTGATTATTATATTCCTTTTTATGAAAAAAACGATTCTCGTAAAATGATATAGCGCATATATTTTCGAACGTATATTCATCTTAATCAAACTATTTTCAATTCACGCATCTATTTATTAGTTTATCTATGTGTGTATCACTGAACAGAACTTGGTTGATACTTGTTGTACATGGGTGATTTACATTGCCTAGGTAAACTCACCAATGAAAACAAAGACGCAGTACATGTAGGTATGTACACACGAACGAATATACAACGGACGATTTAAAGGAACTGTTGTTGGCATCAGGTACCATGCGGGTGTCTGACAACGACATGCTGCCAAAGAATCCTGCAGGGAGGTCAGATTTTCGGCACTGCTGTGGCTACGCCTTCCTTCCTCGTGTTATGTCGGTATGTCTGTCTGTCTTCCTCCT